>PVIY010027446.1:0-34210 GCA_004026745.1 Myrmecophaga tridactyla | reverse complement strand
CTGCTGTTGTGGGGTGTAATGTCCTATAAATGTCTGTTAAGTCTAGCTCATTTATTGTAATATTCAAATTCTCTGTTTCTTTATTGATCCTCTGTCTAGATGTTCTGTCCATTGATGAGAGTGGGGAGTTGAAGTCTCCAACTATTATGGTAGATGTGTCTATTTCCCTTTTCAGTGTTTGCAGTGTTTGCCTCACGTATTTTGGGGCATTCTGGTTTGGTGCATAAATATTTATGATTGTTATGTCTTCTTGATGAATTGTTCCTTTTATTAGTACATAGTATCCTTCTTTGTCTCTCTCTTTTAACTGTTTTACATTTAAGTCTAATTTGTTGGATATTAGTATAGCTACTCCTGCTCTTTTCTGGTTGTTATTTGCATGAAATATCTTTTCCCAACCTTTCACTTTCAACCTATGTTTATCTTTGGGTCTAAGATGTGTTTCTGGTAGACAGCATATAGAAGGATCCTGTTTTTTAATCCATTCTGTCAGTCTATGTCTTTTGATTGGGGAGTTCAATCCATTAACATTTAGCGTTATTACTGTTTGGGTAGTACTTTCCTCTACGATTTTGCCTTTTGTATTTTATGTGTCATATCTAATTTTCCTTCTTTCTACACTCTTCTCCACACCTCTCTCTTCTGTCTTTTCATATCTGTCTCTAGTGCTCCCTTTAGTATTTCTTGCAGAGGTGGTCTCTTGGTCACAAATTCTCTCAGTGACTTTTTCTCTGAAAATGTTTTAATTTCTCCCTCATTTTTGAAGGACAATTTTGGTTGGCAATTTTTCTCTTTTAGTAATTTAAATGTATCATCCCACTGTCTTCTCGCCTCCATGGTTTCTGCTGAGAAATCTACACATAGTCTTATTGGGTTTCCCTTGAATGTGATGGATTGTTTTTCTCTTGCTGCTTTCAAGGTCCTCTCTTTCTCTTTGACATCTGACATTCTGACTAGTAAGTGTCTTGGAGAACGTCTATTTGGATCTATTCTCTTTGGGGTGCGCTGCACTTCTTGGATCTGTAATTTTAGGTCTTTCATAAGAGTTGGGAAATTTTCAGTGATAATTTCTTCCATTAGTTTTTCTCCTCCTTTTCCCTTCTCTTCTCCTTCCGGGACACCCACAACATGTATATTTGTGCGCTTCATATTATCATTCAATTCCCTGAGTCCCTGCTCATATTTTTCCATTCTTTTCCCTATAGTTTCTGTTTCTTTTTGGATTTCAGATGTTCCATTTTCCAGTTCACTAATCCTAACCTCTGTCTCTTGACATCTACCATTGTAGGTTTCCATTGTTTTTTTCATCTCTTCTGCTGTATCTTTCATCGCCATAAGTTCTGTGATTTGTTTTTTCAGACTTTCCATTTCTTCTTTTTGTTCATTCCTTGCCTTCTTCATGTCCTCCCTCAATTCACTGATTTGGTTTTTGATGAGGTTTTCCATTTCTGTTCGTATATTCTTAATTAGTTTCAGCTCCTGTATCTCATTTGTACTATTAGTTTGTTCCTTTGACTGGGCCATATCTTCAATTTTCCTGGTGTGATTTGTTATTTTTTGCTGGCATCTAGACATTTAATTACCTTAATTAGTTTATTCTGGAGATTGCTTTCACTTATCTTCCCTAGGGTTATGTTGCTAGATGAGTTTGTTGTCTATCTGTTCTTTGACCTTCAGTTCAGCTTTTTCTGGGCCTCTCGCTTAAGTTTTGTTTAACAGAGGGTAATTTTTCAGTTCTTGTTTTCTTGTTTCTTGTTGTGCTTGTAAGGTGCTTTTTCCCTCCCCACCCTTAGGAGGGTCTACATAGGTACTACAGACACCAGCCAGGTTTTCCCGGACTAAACTGGCCTCCTATCAGGGGGAAGGAGTCACCTGCATCAGTTTTCCCTGAGGGTGAGATCCAGCAGGTTGAAAGACTTTCCTGTGAAGTCTCTGGGCTCTGTTTTTCTTATCCTGCCCAGTATGTGGCGCTTGTCTGCCTGCGGGTCCCACCAGCAAAAGATGTTGTGGCTCCTTTAACTTTGGAAGGCTCTCCAGTCGGTCCAGCTGCTCCAGACTGGGGTACACTGTGTGTCCGGTCACTATCGTGGCTCCGGGAGCTGTTCTGTACTGTTTCTGCTTATTTAGTAGTTGTTCTGGAGGACGAACTAAAACGCACACATTGCTAAGCTGCCATCTTGGCCCCTCCCTCCTTAAAGTCTATTTTATCTGATAGTAGTTAGGTACCTCAGTTCTATTTTGGTTACTAGTTGTATGGTATATATTTTTCCACCCTTTCAGTTTGGCTTGTGTCTTTGAATTTAAGATCAGTCTCTTCTAAATAGCATATAGTTGGGTAATGTTTTTTTTTAAATTCATTCTGCCATTCTCTGCCTTTTGACTGAAGAATTTGATCAATTTATGTTTAACATAACTACTGATAATGCAGGACTTTCTTCTGCCACTTTGCTATGTGGTCTTTTTAAGTTTTATATCTTTTTGGTCCCCCAATTCTTCCATTAATGATTACATTCACATTTATTTGATTTTACAGTTTGCCCTATTTTAAGCCCCTTCACACTTCCTACTGCATATATATATTTTTTCAGATATTTCCTTTGTGGTTGTCATGAAGCTTAAATTTATATCCTAAATCCATAACAATCACATATTATTTGGTACCAACTTAATTTCAGTAGCATACACATATGCTGTTCCTATACCCTGCTATCCCCCTACCTTTTTTGTAGCATGAGTTACAAATTATGTCTTTATACATTAAATGTCTTTAACCATAGCTTTGTCATAACATTTTATGCATTTGCAATTTAGAGCCTGTAAGGAGTAGAAAGTAAAGTTGAATACCAAAAAATACAATACAACAGTACTGGCATTTATAATTACTCATATGGCTACCCTTACTAGAGGTCTTTATTTCTTTATGCTGCTTTGATCCACCATCTAGTGTCCTTACCTTTCAGTCTGAAAAATTCCTTTTAGTATTGCTTATAGGGCAGGTATGGTGGTGACCAACTCTTTCAGCTTTTGTTTATTTGAGACTGTCTTAATCTTTCCCTCATTTTTTTTTCCATTTAATCCAACACAGATGAGCAAACCTGTACTCAAAAAGGTGAGATGACATCACCCAGCAAAATGGGAAAAATTAGACCAACTCCATGATTTAAAGTCCATAGACTCTATACCAAGCTATGCTTTTCCTATGTATGTTCAAATCAAATGGTTCACGTAAACCAGGAACTCAGTCTGAAAAGTAAGGCCAGCTGGTTTTCACAGTAGGTGAGACAACTGACACAGAGCAGCTTTAGGCAGAACACTTGTGAACAGCCTTCATTTCAAATCATAACTCATAGTTTTCCTTAGTAGGAAGAATACATTGGGAAATTGCTGTGATATACAGTTATTAGTACTTAGTTCTTCCTCGGTTTTGAAATACAGTCTCACTAGATATAATGTCCATGGTTAGCAATTATTTTTTTCAGCACTTTAAATATTTTACCCCACTTCCCTCTTGCCTGCATGCTTTCTGATGAAAAAATCACTTAATCTTATTGAGGTTCCTTTGTACGTAACACTGTTCTCTCTTACAGCTTTCAGAACTCCCTCCATGTTTTTGGCATTTGAAATTTTTTCTATTATGAGTCTGGTCATGGTACTATTCAGATTTATTTTGTTTTGGTTTTGTTGGGATTCTTGAATGTGCATATATTCATATCTTTTGTTAATTTTTGGTAGTTTTCTGCCATTTCTCTTTGAATATTCCCTCTGTCCCTTTTTCTCTTGTTTTCTCCTTCTGGCAGTTCCATAATATGTAGAATAGTATAGCTGATTGAGTGTCATAGGTCTCGTAGGCTCTATTCACTGTAGTTCATCTTTTTTCTTTCTCCTCCTCAGCCCGTATCATTTCAATTGTCTTGTCTTCAAGTTTACTGATTCTTACTTCTGATAGTTCCAATCTGTTGTAGAAACCCTCTAGGGAATTTTTAATGTAAGTTATGGTGTTCAACTTAAGTATTTCTGTTTGGCTCCTTTTTAAAATTTCTATCTCTATTGAGATTCTCAGATGCTTTCATTGGTCTCCTAATATCCTTTAGTTCTTTCTCTATGCTTCCTTTTATCTCCTTAGAGCATTTTTTAAATGTCTTTGTACAGTATGTCCAATGTCTTGTCTTCTTCATTGGTTGTTTCTGGATTTTTAGCTGTTCCTTTGGATAGACTTTCAATTCTTGTTGCCTGTTCATCTTGTAATCTTTTGTTGCACACTGTTTATTTTAATATTTTAAAGTGTTACCTCAGGGACTAAATCCCTGAGGTTTATTTTACTTAAGTTTATGCCCAGCTAATGATATGACAGAGTTCTTTGAGTTCCAGGAGCTAAGAAAAACAAACAAATGAAGGCAAAAACACCTTTCACAATTTTTTCTAACTGGCTCTGCCTTGGCTGGTAATCTCCTTCAGAATTTGGTCTTCCGATTAAGAAGAGATGCCTGAGGAAAAGGTGGTTCGTAAGGTTTTCTCCTTCTTTCCTGAGCCAGAAGTGTGTGATTTAAATGATTGTTTCCAATGACAGTTTTAATCCAGATGCTCTTTCCCCAGTTTTCATGTCTAGCAACTTCTCATATTTTTTTTCTCCCACCTTAAATATTATATCTCTTCTGAGAGGCCTTCTCAGACCACCCTATATGAAGAAGGCATTCCATAAACCCTTCTTTACTCTCTCTGTTTCTTTATAGACTTTGAAAAATATTATTTTTTAATTGGGCACATAGTTGCTTCTCAAATATTTGCTGAGTGAATGAAAGTACAAATTATATGTATACTACATGAATTTTAAAAATCGATATCAATTTCCTCATCTGTATAAAAAAATGGTGGGAATGAAAATAGCACCTACCTTATAGGATTTTTGGGAGGCTGAAAAGAGTTAAAAAGATGAAGTATTAGAACAGTGCCTGGCATATAGTAAACACTATAAGAAAGTTAGTTATCATATCTTAAAAATAGCCTCAGAGCGTTATAGTTTTATTTATTGTTCAATTATGAAAAATAATATATGAGTTATTCTTGGATATTGTGTTGTGTGTTTTGGATCACAACACATCTCATTTATAACTCCATGTTGATCATGAATCTTAACTTGGATTTTAGCACTTGTTACATAGAAGGGAGTATACTTTCATGAAAAAGTATAATCTGAAATATTGCCAGAGTTTGTCCAGAGAGTCAGACATTTCAGGGCGATGCTGGCTGGGATTCATCTTTTTATTTAGGCAATTCCTGGAATATCTGTGTCTTCTTAGTGAGCATAGTTTATTTTCAGCTCAATCATTTTCTTTTGAAATTGAGCCATGTTGAATAGAGAGATGATCAATAATTCAGATGTCTTAAGTATTGCAGTCACCTGGAGAAACAACGAATAATTCATAGTCATCAGCCTTTGAGTATCCCTGAAATTACTTAATTCCCACCAAATAGCTCCTCATTTCTTAAAAAAAAAACTATGACTATAAAGAGCTCAGTAGAGATTAGCAATAGAAATTAAAGGAATCTCTGGTTTTCACCTGCTAATCCATGTGTCTGGGTTTTTACTTCCTTGAACAAATCCGTAATATGCTTTTATTTCTTTCTCTTGCAGTTTCAAGTACAGTGTATTCAGAAGTCTTGTCATATCAGTAAGAAAGTACAAATTTGTGACTCACTCTTTAGTTGAGGGTAGGTGGTACTTCAAATTTTAATTCCAAAATATTGATTTTAAGACGCATCCAGTAAAAAAATTTTTCTAACAAGCTTCTATAATCTAACCTTCCAATAACAGGAAAATAATGTAGAGCTTCCCATTCCATTTTAAGTTATTTGTAAAATCCAACGAACTATCAACTTGGAGATAATTTACTGCCATTTTAACATTCTCCATCATACTATGAAATGAGTCTGACTTTCAGAGTTCCTAGCACAAGTTCTCCTTATCAATGGTACAACAGAAGTCAGAATAGTAGCCTTCTCTTTTGACTTGAATGAACAGTTTATTCCCTTTGTTTATTGCAAGTGCCACATTTCTGACAAGTCAAATATTTGCATCTTTAGGCTATTTTTCCATTTGGCAAGTAGTTCATTCTCATTAGTTCATGTGTGGAAAATAATTGGATGATATTATGCATAAATGTGTTTTTTCAATGTGTTAAAAATGTGAGGTGGGTGACAATAGTTTAAGTGTTTCTCTTTATAAGGTGATTTCAGAAAGTGGCTTGATCATTTAGCTCCTATGTGAACTTGGGCAAGTTACTTAACCTCTATTCTCATTGGTATCATGGGAATAAGAATAATAATACTATTAGTTTTATATTTATTAACACACAGTAAATGGTCAGAATTATACAACTATTGTTGGGATTATGTGACCTTTTAGAGATTGGTCTTATTTATTGTTGTTTGTGAGTACTTCCAAGTACTTAGCACAGAGTGGGTGTTCAATCAATATCTGATCAATGAATAAGAAAACAGATATATTTCCCTTCACTTTTACTGCTTAACTTGTTGATTAATGTCTAAAATTCCCTTCTATTCCTGGTTATTGCTTTTGAAAAATTAAATTTTCAAAAACTTACTTAAGTAATGTATGTGGAAATGCTTTAGGGAATATAAATGGCTATACAAGTGTAATGTAAGATGATGGTGGTGATGATGATGTCGATAATGATGAGAAGATGGTGGTATTGGAATTACTTGCCAACGAATGGGAGTGTTCTTCATGGACCTCTCCTGTCTGCTGAAAGTGCCTGGTACAGTTTGCCACCTGAAACTAAAATTGACCGAAGCCTATGTATGTAAGTATACAAATTCTTTGAGGAACTTAACAATGTAATTTGTTACATCTGATATCCTTTTGCTTTTGAGTGTTGATTTGACTGTTTTGTCTCTCTAGGTATGTGTATCCTTTTCTATCACCCTTCATTTGCATCTTTTATGAGGTTTTGCTTTTATTTAAAGAGGATGATCTTCTTCAAAGAAAGGAGATCACCCTTTGATCAAGGATTTACAAAGAACCCTGCTTCTTTGCTAGGACTTCCAAACAATGTATTGCTCTCTCCGCATCTCCATTTCGGAATATCTTTATTATTGCCTGTACCTATTTCTCATTAAAAGATGAGTCTCTGAATATGGAACTGGATTTCGATACCATATACAGTTGTATATTGTGTGTGTGTGGGTGTAGGGGGCTTGTGCCTGATTTTGTCCATGAAAGATCTCTGGTCTGTTTTACTCACTTCACAAGTTACTCCATTTTAAGGGACATAGCATTGGACTGGGAAAGGGGAAGGAGAAGGAATTAACATGTAAGTGCTAATTATAGTAGTAATTTATTATCTATTATGTGACAATTATGGTGCTAGGTAGTTTATATATGTAGTATTTTAAAGTCCTTATAGCTGTCTTTTGAGATTGATATCACTACCAGCCCTTTTCTATGTAAAGAAATTGAGGCTCAGAGAAGTTCATGACTTTACCCAAGTTCTTGTAGCTAGTAAGTAGAAGCACCAGTATTCAAGTGACACCTGGGTCTTAGTTTTGGTTGTGATTCAGATTTTCTCATGCTTTGGCCATGTTTCTTGACTTCTTGGTTCTTCCATTTTCCATCTGTAAAATGGAACTTTTTCTTTGTGAAAAGCTTCAATTGTTGCAGGTGGGGATGAAGAAGAGGGTGGAGGTGAAGCTTGTAGTAACTGTAAGATATTATAGATTTTATACTGGAGGAAAGGTGTGGAGAAGCTCGAACATATGGGTAGAAATGGATACAAAAAGAACACAAGAACCATATTCTGTGTGTTTTCACTGTCTCCTTAGGAACCTGGTGAGTGAGAGTTATAGTTGTGATACTGGAAGGGTGAAGAAGGGGTGCATATGGAATTTAGAAAAAAACTCACAAATCTTGTTTGGTTCCTGATAATAAGGGATTTATTTGTTAGTCTTGTTAAGGTAATGATAGTATTTGTGATTATGTTAAAACATCTTTATTGGTTACAGATTACACTAAAGTATCTAAAGGTGAAATGATCCAATGCATAGGATTTGCTTTAAGTACTCAAGAAAAAAAAGTGGGAGGATAGATGATAACTATTGAAGTTGGGTGTTGGGTACACAGGCTTCAATTTACTTTTCTCATTACTTGTGTGTGTTTTAAATTCCCATAATGTAAGTGAACAAATAAACAAACAAACAAAAACAAACAATAAAAGACTCTGTGTGAAAATAAAGAGTAACCTGAATTTTAGCTTCAGAGGATATCAGGCAGGACTCCAAAATCTGGTCTGTTTCCTTAACATCATCTCCCAACTAAAGTCCCCTCAGCTTGAATTCTTTAACAGTATCAGGGATTCAAGTTGTGTCCTCACCTAGGGTAGCCTGGGCACCTGCCAGGCTCAGGTGTTCCCATGGTCCTTATTTAGCAGAACAAGGAAGAATGCGTGGGGCTAATTTTAGCTGTGCTAAATCCTGTATATTCTCTTCTTTGCAATGTCTTCCAGGGGTGTGCCTCTCTGGGAGTGTTTCACTTTCCTGTACTCAGGGATACATAGCTTCAATCCTCAGTCAAGACTAGTACAGAGGATTTATATTCCTTGGCTGTGACTCTACTCCCCGAGCTCATCAGGGTGAGAGTAGGGCACACATCATTCTATGACCGGAAGGGCATGCCTGGATTCTTACATAGTCAGTCACGTTGGAATGGGATCTCTGCCCCTCTGACTACTGGATAGATCCTCTTGGTTCTTGCTTTATTCTTATAGACATAACCCCTCCTCCTTCAGCCCTTCAGTCTGTTTTCAGCCAGACAAGCTCCTCACCCCAAAATGGATAATGGTGGAATTGGAAGTACTGGAAGAAAGTGATACAAGTAGTTTTCATGATACAAATTGTTCTTCCTACAGTAGGACAGAAATGGCAGCATAATATCCAAGATCCAATGCTAGTCCATGAAAGGAAATAAAATTTTACATAGCTTTGTTATGTGATATGTGAATTAATTAATTCATTCAGCAAGCATTTGTTTATAGGGACCAGGCACTTATTAAGTGCTGGGGATATCAAAATAAGAGACTGTTTCCGATCTCAAGGATCTGATAGCCTGGTGGAGGAGAGAGAAAGCGAGTTGGCAATTAGAGAATTTTGTGATAAATGCTATGCTAGTGGTGGATGTTGGGTGGTGGTAGGAGAGCACCAAATACATCTAATACATCTAATGCAGCTTGTGGTAGTTAGGGGAACTATTAGAGCTCAGCTTTGAAGAGAAGTATGGACTGCATTCTAGAAAGGCTAGTGTTATGAAAAGCTGTGGAAAGCTATGAGCATTATGGGTTGGAGTTTTTGCAATTCAGTATGACTGAAGTGTGGTATACATGGAGAACAGGCAGAACATGATGCTTGATCGGTGAGCAGAGATCTGTTTGTGCTGGACACTATATGCTAAGTTAATTATGTTGATTTTCAACCAGCAAGAAATGAGGAAGATTTGCATTTTAGAAAGATTACTGTGGATCCTATGTGGAAAAGGATTATAAGGGAATCAGTCTGCATATAACAGCAATAATCTAGGAAAGAGGCTGAGCAGGTTTGAATCAAGTTGATGTCATTGTGGATGGAAAAGAGGGTAGATTCCAGGGTAATTCTGAGGTAGAACCAGCAAGATCATAAAGTAGAATCTATTTGATCTGAATATACTTTGAGAGACACAAAAATAGTGAATAAAGACAAATATTCAATGATGATTAAGAAGGATATATGAATTCCTTATGTTACTGTAATCAAGAGAGGAAATAAAGAAGGAACCAAGGATAATCTTACTTAAAATATTGTGGTAACTATTCATAGCAATCAAAATTAGTGACGTATGTTCAAATACCCTTTGTTTAAGTCTATCATTTCTCAATGAAAGGTTCTATTAGAAAGAAAAGCTTATATTAGAAAGAAGATGAAGAGTTTAAAATAGGGCAAGGACAACACATCCATAAAATCGTAGACTTTATGTAGTGGAAGAAAAAAGCAATAAAAAATAAGATGGAATTAAGACATATGCTATTAAATCTACAACAGTAATAACCAAAGTTTGCAAAGAATGTGAAGGAACTACTATTCTAATTTCTCCATTGGTAAAACCAGAGCAGAACAAAACAAGCAAACAAACAAACAAACAACCAAAAAACCCAAGTCTCAGAGTTATTAAGTGATTTGTTTGAAGGCTCACATAGCTGTGAGTGGGAACTCACACTCTGTCCCAGAGCTCCTCAGGACACTTTGATAGCGTATTACCTACGCAGCATGTTTGGGGTTCAAGTCATGAGAAACAAAACCTGGATGGCCTATTTGAAGGAAAAAAATGAGTAAATACTAGAAATGATAATTAAGAATCGATAAACATTTTAAATATGTATCAAATAACTGTTATTTGAAGCTATATTGGAATAAGAGATGGGAGGAAAATAAATAATCAAACAGAGTATCTCATTACTTATGTGTTATATGAGCACATTTCATCTGGAAATATTTATTTGCATAAATGATTTTAGAATTTTAAAGAATTTGTTCAGAGGATGTCAATAGGAGTCTAAGACAGTTGACATTTTAAACTCCCAATTCATTTCAACCACTATGTTATTGTTGACTATCTGCTATGTACTTAGCATCGTGTCAAGTTCTAAGGGGGTTACAAATGAAGTATGAGATAGCTTTATTTTCAGGGAGCTTAAAGTGTTGTTAGGGAAACTTGATTTGCAAATATGAAACTAATTTAGAACCATCCAGAACAGTTTATAATTCAGTGAGAAATGTATATAATGAAGTGACAAAATTTTCAAGACAAATAGTAAATGCTCTGAGTAGTCAAAAAAAAAGGAGATACTGGGATTGTCTGGAGTTGGTTAAAGGCTTTATTAATAGTATACTCTCAAAATGGGCCTTGAAGGATTAAGGGATTAGAATTTTCAAGGAAAAAGGGTGGGGCTAGTGAATTAACCATGCTTTTGACTTGTGATTTCCAAAAAAACACAAAAAACAAAAAAACAGATTTAGTTCAATATTTCATCTGGTTATTATGATGTTGCTTAATGAATTATTGGAAACCAATGACAAATAGGGAAAGTATTAACATTTAATGGCATAACTATATAAATGTAGCTTGGTGGAAAAGCCTGGTTTATAGCCAGTTAAAATATCACTTACTAGCTTTGCGCCTTTGGGTATATCATTTACTCTTTCGTGTTTTGGTTTATTCAACTCTAATTGACCATGATAATAACCACCTGGCGAAGTTATTGTGAGGATTAAAAGTAATGTATATAGAGTACCTGGTACTTAGTAGGCATTCAATATATATTGTTACTATTCACATTTAATGATATGTACAATACTGGTGTGTAAGGAGAAATTCCACATGGTGATTTCTCAATTATTATCAAAAGCCTTAAAATGAATATTTCCTGTTTGACTCAGCAATTCCTCAGCTGAAAATTTATTCTAAGGAAATAATTAACTATGTTTGCACATCCTTGAAAGGAAACTCTTTGCGGCATGGATTAGAATAGTGAAAAATAACCTAAAACAAAGAAAATATACCAAAATGTTAATTATGGTCGTTTCTGAGTAATAGGTCTTTAGATGATTTTTATTTATTTGTAAGCACAAAAGCATTGTGCTTACAAAAGCTTTTACATTTATTATATTAAGCATAGATAATATATTTTTAAAGAGAGGAATAGGTTGCTGTTAAAATATTGAGTGGCAGGAAAATGCTTAAAATTTCAAGAAAAAATTTAAAACTTGTGTACTATATGATCCCAATTTTACTAAAGTAGTTTTATATCTATGCCTGAAATGAATGAGAATTTTGTTTTTGTGGCTCTTTCAAAATGTACCAAAGCTTCTAAAAGATGGTGGGAGTAGGATGGATAGCGAAATAGTGGAAACAAAGATTAGACTTCTGTCTAATCTGGGTAAAAATCATCACTGTCTTAGAACCCCTTTTTTATTCTTCATTTTTATCAGTGTTAACCTTTTGCATTCTTGGCTACTTTTACAAAGAACCAAGGTTTTAATCACTGCTTAAAACCATTCTCTTCCTCCCTACTCTTTTCCTTTTGTCCTTAGTAGGATGAACTCAACAAATTTAGTACTCACCAGACACTGGGTATATACAGTGTGAACAAAAGACATGATTATTGGAGCTTACTGTCTACTTGGGAGAGATAGTAAGTATCCACCCAAATAAATATATAATTACAAATTATGCTAATTAATGTAAAAGAAATGTCAGAGGAAAAATTGACATTGAGGGCTAGGTGGGGGCTAGGGGATCAGTTTATGACTGGGAAGTCAGCAAAGACCCCTGTGAGGTAATGACATTTAAATCCAACCCTGAAGCTTGTATTATGATTATCCCCTTTTCAGAGATGAGAAAAACATAAGTGGAGATAGAACCAAGACCTTCGTCCAAAACTGTTTGATTTCAGATCTCATACTCTTAACTCTTATTCATCCTTTTATAAAAATTCCTATATGATGGCTTCTGTTTTCTTAAGGTACAAGGAAAGAGGTGGGCATGGGGGAGTTTGAAGAGCCTGGAGAAGTGATTGAAGAGAGTGGAATAGTGAAATAATGATTGAAGAGAGTGGAAGAAGTTTTCTAAAGAAATGTAGCTTTAGGGTCAATTGGGGTTAGAGATCATTTGTTTATCTCCATCCTGCCCAGTTAACTGAGTTTCTGCGGCAATATTCTGCTATTATGGTCGTTTGGTGCAAACAACAAGAACTCTGTGCTGCCATGAGGGTGCCATGGTTATTTTTATTAACCAGAAAATAAGCATCTCTTGTGCACCAGATTAAAATGCAAATGAATTATAGTCACATCCTCAGTACAATTACAAAGTACTCTTTGTCAGGCCCTTTCTGGCTGTTGTCAGAGTTGAAAACAGCAAAGTTAAATCATGACTTCCATTTAGCTGCATTCATCAATGCTCAGAGGAGCCTGAACATTTCTTCCTACCTGTTCTATAAATTGTCTTTCACAATTACTTACCACTATCTTTCTTCTTCTCTCACCCCACTTTCTTTCTTCCTTTTTTCCCATCTTCACTCGTTAATTATTTTTAGAGCACCTACTGGTGTCTGGCACTGGTAAGGATTAAAAGATCCCACAATTTGGCGTTGGGGACAGATATGTGTATATACAAAAACAAAAACCAAAACCAAGCGATAACTGCTATTATTTAAGTATTAATTCATTTACTCATTTATCCTACAAATATACTGAGCACCCACTAAGCCTCATGCAGTTTGTTAAGCTTGGAATAGAGACATGAGTAGGATGCAATTTCTGCCTTCAAGAAATTTACAGTCTGGTATAGAAAAATGAAGAGGTAAGTAAACAAGCAAAGACAACATAATGTGAAGTTTGTAAAAAAAATATTAAAAGATTTCAAAGAAGGAAGTGACTGTAGCCTGTGCTTTCTCTTGATGTTTGGATATATTGAAAGGAGCTATTGTTGAATTTAACAAAATGAACCATAAAGAGAACACTCATTCATTCATTCATTCATTATACAACCTTTTTGAATGTTTGCTACTGTTGTGTAGTGACAATTTCCTACCTCTTGAGCTATGAGCAAGTCAGTGAGTTAGG
Source organism: Myrmecophaga tridactyla (assembly GCA_004026745.1). Lineage (NCBI taxonomy): Eukaryota > Metazoa > Chordata > Mammalia > Pilosa > Myrmecophagidae > Myrmecophaga > Myrmecophaga tridactyla. The sequence continues at coordinate 20,548 of PVIY010027446.1, read as the reverse complement.
GGATGTGTGAATTTTCTCCTCACTTGAGCTTATTTTCCACACATTGCATTTCCATTGGTATTTCTGAAATACTCTGCAGAAATCTACTGAATAATGAAGCTTGAGAAAAGTTACAGTAAGAAAGCATTACTGTGAAGGTGGATGGGCAGAAAGCACATGTCTCAGATGTTTGAAACTGGGATCTATGTAATAATATGGGTGTTCCTCATAATGTGATTTAAAAAAACGATGAGTAGCTGATTAAAAACACTGAGATGAGAATGAATTTTTATAGATGACATACTTAAAAACATTTTAAAGCATTACCTATTTATACCTTATCTTGGGAAAAAATTTATTTACAACCAAACACTTTTAGGGTTATTTGAGACAATGGATATAAACTTGTTGCTTTCTTCAGAGCTGGTGAACCATACAAACCCAAGGTATTATTATCTGCAATCTAAATGTAATTTTTGGGGAAAGTGCAAAACATATTATGGAAATAGTGCAAATAGTAAAAGAGAGAAAAGGCAAATTTGCTATATGGTATATGTGGGATTTAGAATCAATGATTAACCTAATCACAGCTGAAAATTGCCACACTGCTTTGATGTCATGGAATAAAACTCCACTATCTCCATATTAAACTCATTTCAGAATTGTGTTCTGAGAACTCCAAACTGGGAGTCAGGGGATCTAAGTTCTAGACCTAGTTCTGCCACTGATTACCTGTGTGCCTCGTTTTCCCCATCTTTAAAATGAAGTGGTGGGCGGTGCAATGGTGGCTCAGTGGCAGAATTCTCTCCTGCCATGCTGGAGATCTGGGTTTGGTTCCCAGTGCCTGCCTATGCAAACAAACAAACAAACAAACAAACAAAGAAGTGGTTTTGGGAAAAGGTCTCTAAGATCCTCCCAGTTCTAATATCTCATCATTTTGTGATTCTACGTCCCACACCTATCAAAAGCATTTTGACTTTAAGTTGCTTAAAGCAGCATTTCAGTTAGAATTCATCCAGGAGCTTATTTCCATTGGGAACAGCAAGGCCTTGCTTCTCCAGGACTTGATATGTCTTCTGTTAACTGCTGACAGTGAGCCATACCACCTAAAAGGCTCTCTTGGTAGCCTTAAAGATTGAAAGGACAAGTGGACAGTGTTGAGAACTCTGTGGAAGAGGAGACCAGAGAGACGTTGATCATCATGGCTCCTTGGGATTTGCAAAGAGGAATGACTAGAACTGGGCCATTCACTACAGCCAGGTCAAAGGTCAGGTCAGGAATGTGGACAATGCTGGTGACTACAGGTAGGTCTAGGAGAGTAAATAAGTCTGTTTAGTCCCTCCTGAATCTTGTGATGATCTGAGCATCTGAGCTCAGAAGGCTCTTAGGAAGTTTCCTATTTTAAGAAATTCTTTGTCAGAAAAATGTGACATTTATTTTTTATATTTTTATTATCCACACAATCATTGTATTCTTACTTAATATTAACCAAGTTATTCTACTCTTTACAGACTTTCACAATTTAAGCATCAACTAAACACTTTCATGATCATTTATTGAGTTAAAAATCTGCTTTCAACTGATGCCATTGTGCAGTGGCCTCATTTTTTTTTAATAGTATTTTTAGTCTGTTGCTGAAAGATCTTGGAAATTTCTTCTTCAGTTTTAGTTAACCAATATTAAGTATAATTCTCTGCTGGCAGAGATTTTTATCTATAATACTTTGCTAATAAGTTAATGTGGGGATGATTATAAAACGATTTAGAGCACTGCTTTCTTGAGTGATAAAAAAAGTAATGGATACTTTGTGAAGAGGATATTAACCCATATAACTCAAAATAATTTTGTGGGCTGAATACACTTATAAAAAATTTAAAGTCTTTTGTAATTGTTTCTATCATGGAATTCTAGTAAAATTTACATATTTTCCTTTAAATAAGGATTAAAATCCAATATTTGATCATTGAAAAAGAATAACTGAATGCCTAATACATATTACAAGATAATTCTCCTGTTTTTTTTTTTTTTTTTTTTTTTGCTTTTATCTAGTTGCTTCTAAGATCCGGTACTTGCAAGAATATCATAACCGGGTTCTTCACAACATTTATCCTGTCCCTTCAGGAACAGATATTGCAAACACCCTGAAATACTTTTCTCAGACCTTGTTAAGGTAAGCTTTAAAATATCCTCTACTTTGAAAGAATTATTAGGTAGTACTGCTAAACTTATTGGGGCCTAAATTTGTATTGGATTGAAAGTTTTTAAGGGCCTTAAGTTTTCTAGTGCTCTGCCAGAAGAGTCTGGACTCAATTCTCTGGGTGTATATAGCATATAGGATCATAGACTTGATTGAAAATAATGGGTTGCATGGCTATTGCCTGTTTTTCTTAGTTGAACAAATTTTCAAGAGATTTATAAAATGATAAAAGTGATAAGTTTGGCACTAAAATAGAATGTGGTTCAAAGGAGAACCTTCATGGTTTAAAACTAAGAGTAAGAAATACCTTTGTCTTCAGGAAAATCAGAATTAGCACTTTAGGCTCATCACTTGTATTTTCTATTTCTTGAAGTATAATGTATGGTAATAATTATTTTTAATCTGTGTAACTCTTTAGAGGATAAAGAGACAAAAGCATGGGAGCTCTTTTGATATTGTCTGCTTTTACCATAAGGTAGAGAGAAAAGAGGGCCCTATTTGCTTCACACTTTTCATTAGGAAAAACGAGTAGACAATGAATCTGAAGTCTCAATTGCTTGGGAAATAATATTGAAGAAAAAAAGGACACTTCACTTTCCATAAAATCCTAAGTCTTAGTCTCCTGCATTACCATGATCTTACTCCAAATCTGATTTTGGAAACACATAAGTTAACTTGAACTCTACTCTTTCTTTTAGCAATATAACAGCAAAAAAGTTCATAAAGCAAGTATTACTAGGAAATGAATGATTGTAGTGGGGCTGGATTTTTCCAGTGGTTTAAGACTTAGCCACAGTCAGGCTGAAGGCTTTGTAGGAAGAATCTGCACATGGTCAAGCCTTTTTGGATCTGCTGCCTCAGTTTTCTTGTTATTCTTTAAACTTTCTTTTCTTCTTTAGAATTCTCTTTGTCCAAATCTGTTAAAAGGATTCTGGCAATCAGATTTATAAATTTCAAACTTGCAAAGTAAGTGTAGGACCCTGTGAAAGGATTTTCCCTTCCTTTCAAATTGCATTGGAAAAATGAGTCCAATTTTTGTCATTATAATGAGAAAAGTTTATAAACCAAGGCATCTAATTCTGTTCTCTTAAATTCTTCTTTCATGTTTGAGGTCAGTCTTCCCCAAAGGTTTTCCTTTATCACAAATTCTGAAAGTTTTCAAAGTGAGGGACACTTCATTGGGAAGCAGATTATGAATTCCATTTGCAAAGAAACCATGGCATCCTAGTTGGCACTTCTAATCTTACTGCCTAGGCTTAGTTATTGTGCCAAAGAGTTAAGAAATTTAGAATACTAAAGTCATGTTTGCAAGATGAAGATTCCATTTTCTTAAGCAATAGGTCATTGGAATATGGTCATGGGTGATAGTATTTTAATGATGAAACTGGTATTAAGGTAGTATGTTTAAGTGGCCTATCGGAAAAGATTTTATGCATTGAGCTGAGTCCATTTTCAAAGGGAGAAAAATTCAACAACTACTACTAATGATATCATTATTATATGAGTATTATATTATGAAGTGATTAGTATATTTCGAGTATTGTTCTAAGCACTTTGCATGAGTCATCTCATTTAGTCCCTCGTAATAATTCTATAAGCTCTTTATTATACCCACTTTTATGAAACTAAGGTACAGAATGATTAAATAACTTTCTCAAAGTTACATATCTCATAAGTGTTGGAACCAGGATTCAACCTTGGTAGGCCTAATCCATAACACTTGCTCTCAACAATTTAGCTATAAACTGCTTCTTTTTAGTACTACTATTTATCATACTCAAGGCACAATTTTAGCAAAAATCTTGTTTGGCCATCGAGAATTCTGGCATTGATTATGAGTCCATGGTATAGTTTCAGCTCTCTTTGAAATGAGAGGAAGAAAGGCAGTGCTTAGCCCAACAGATTTGCTACCTTTTAGAAAGTTGAACTGTACATGAGATCTTGTGGACAGCATATGGTTCCTAGAGGGTTAGTGCTGTTTCCTACTCAGCAGTTAATTGTGGATGGAGGATCAGAGCAGGTTGAGAGCCTATAATGAAGGACACATACCCACACAGACACATAAATTATATATCGAGAGTGGAAGGAAGAAAACACTAAGGAATGCAACATGTCTGGGACTGAATCAAATGCATTTTCTTCTTCTTTTTCTCTACTCCCAGCTGTTTTTCTTTTAAATCCTTTAATTCCCTAGAAATTTAGAATTTAAAACTATTGTTCTGTATCTTGGACCAAGTTACAATCACTTTCATTTTTGATGAATATAGTGAAATACACATATTTGTGTATCTTCATTTTATTTATGCTATTAGTTTAAGCTAAATAAGATGATCTAGGTAGTTGAGGTCCAAGATTATTGACAGTTAGATTTTGTGCACCAAATGAAATGGTTATTTTATTTTTCAAGCTTCCATTCAATTTTTTTTCTTCTTTTGACATTCAGTTTTATACTTTTAATTTTGAAATACTTTCAAACTTATGGGACAGATGCAAAAATAATACAAATCCCAAACAGAGAACGCCAACATACCCCTACCCCCAGATACCACATCCACCAATTTTAATATTTTTCCACATTTGCCCTATTATTCAGTTTACTCATTGGTCTGACGATCCATCTGTCTATCCATCTATCTGCCTGTCTGAATATCAGTCCATTTTTCGAACATTTGAGGGTAGGTTGTATACATCATGGTACTTGAGCACTTAATACTGCCATATATGTTTCCTAAGAACAAGACTATTCACTTATGATTCCACCTTAAGTGCAGTTATCAAGGTGAAGCAATTTAGCACTGATACTAAGCTAACAGTGAATATTCCAATTTTTTCAGACATCCTGATAATATCCTTTTGAGACTTCTCACCTCCCTTTTTAGAGCCCATCCAAGATCATGTATTTGCCTTCAACTTGTCGTTGTCTCTTTTGTTGCCCTTCCTTCCTTTTTTCCTTTCTTTCATTTTAAATTGTGGGACTATATGTACAACATAAACTTTCCCATCTCAGCCACTCCCAAGCATTCCATTCAGTGGGATTAACCACATTCACAGTGTTGCTGTACCCTCACCACCTTCCATTACTAAAACTTTCCCATCTCCCCAAACAGAAGCCCTACACCTGTTTTGCCTTAACTTCCCATTTCCCCTGCCGCCTACCCCTGGCAATCTGTACTCTTTCTGTCTCTAGGAGCTTTCATATTCTCCCATATTTTCTTTGTATTTACTGTGGGGCTTAAATTTAACATCCTAAATCAGTAACAATTTTGTTTGCTTTGATATCAACTTAACTTCAATTGTATATACAAACTATGTTCCTATACCCCTCTGCCCCCCCTTACGTAATTCTTGTCACAAATGACCTGTTTATACATTATAAGTCCCAAACTACTGATTTCCCATTACACATTATGCATTTGTCTTTTAGAACGTGTAAGAAATAATGGTTCCTTTTGCATTTTATATAATTTTTATATTCAGAAGTTCTTCTTGCTTTCAGAATTCAGGTTCTTGGAAAGAAATAAGAGAAAGGAACTAGAGATGAGTTCTTACAGAGTAACCCTCTGTCTTTTTATTTGAATATTCTAAATGATGTTAAAATTAATTGTTTTTTTTCTGGATAAAATATGCAATATGAAATTCCAACAGGTTCATATAAGCCAGAATTGTATTTTTAGAGTAATAAATAGTTTGGTATTCATGCATGCATGCATGAATCTCACTGATTTCAGCAGAGTATTGTATATATTTCCAAGGGTGTGTATTTAACTTCAGTTAATTTAATCTGCAGAAGTGGAGAGATTATACATTACAATGATTGACTATGTCAGCAATTGAAGAGTGTCACATATGTCCTTTTAACTCAAATTAGACTCATATTTGGATTCCTAGAGGTTCTCTGAACTCTAGGTTAGTAGAAGGCAAGTCCTGTGTTGTTCTGCTTGGTTGCCCTGGAGCAAGTCTTTACACACAGGAGGGGATCAATGTTTGTTAAATTGCAGGAACCTTGCAGTGCAGGAACCTTGCTTGAGCATTCATTTACTATAGCAGTGACCTGGGACCTGGGTAAAATTTCATCTGCGTGTTGCGCTGTATTCATTTTAATTTAGCAAGGACATCAGTTTAGTAGTGAACAAATAGTTTGCATACAACCCCAGAGTTTAGTTTTTAGTGTTAGAAGCAACTGCAAAGATGGTCTAGTTTAATCCCTCCTCTGCCCTGCAGAGGAATCTCTTCATTTTATATTAGAAGCGTCCCCTGGTCATATTTTAAACAATAAAAGTCTTCTTTAAGGATCTTGCCTTTTACCTGGCAGAACATTTAAAGTTTCCCAATCTTCTTCCCACGTCAAACATTCTTTTGAAGTTTCTTTGCCCATTTCTCTCTTCTGGTGCCATTCAAATTGCTTGCACATAAAATATTTAAAAAATTCATTATGTTTGGGGAAAACTGCTTCCTGCTAACTCTTTTAGAAAATGTTTAATCTGTTTTTAAATCTTAGTCTGATAATTTTAACTTAATTGTAATTTCTAATTGCTTAGGAAGATTATAAATATATAATATACCTTTAAACTGTTGATCTGAAGTCCATGGAGTAGCTTTAGAGCATAGTATAGTCACGTAAATTTTGTTCAATATATAGATTCCACTTAAATGTCAAATTCCTAATCTTTTAGAAACTTTATTTTGATGTATTAATTTTCTGTGCTATAAATACCTCAGGGCAACATCTCATCTTTCCCCACACCCACAGAGGTCCTCTTTCCACCCCCAACTTGATGTCAGAAGCAAATGCTTAATTAAGAGGATCTCATGAGGGAAAATGAAAGGTGAAAAGTTGCTGCTGGGTCTAACTCTTCTGAGCAGGCTTTCCTAATATTCTTTTTTGGTTTGGTCTTCAGATCACTGGGAAAGAAATTCAGATGGGGAAAATTGTTTTAGCAATCCCAAGTTAGACAGTTTGGTTGGGGAAATAAGTATTTTTTTTCCTGAATAAATTTCACAGAACATCATAAAATCACAATGCATTGTACATTTATTCATGAGTCCTTCTTAAGTTTTTCCACAAATGAAAACATTTCCTTACATTGAAACATGAATGGTAATTTAAAACTGGTTTCATGGATAACTCATTTTCAGTCATTTTCTTCTCAACCTCACCTAATTATTAAATCAAAAGGCAGCGTACACAGGTGGTTCAGTGGTAGAATGCTTGCCTTCTATGTGGGAGACCTGGTTTCAATTCCCGGACCATGTACCCACCCCCCCAAAAAAGGCAGTGAGAAGAAAGCTTTACTGTTTCAATGGCAATATTCTTCCCTCCCAGCGTGCGTTTAGCTGTTGCTGCTCTCATTTGGGAACCCACATCAACAGGGAGGGAAAAATATCAAAATAGAGTCTCCAAAATGAATTTGACTAGTATTTATCAGATTATATCAAACTATGGAAAAATACTAACATTTAAAAAAATAATGTGTTATATTTCCCCCATCAAGGCAAAGTTTGATCAGAGCACTGTACTTAATTTAAAGGAGAGTATTAATTTTTGATAGTCAACTAATTTTGTTCTCGTAGGCAAAATGTTCCTCTTTTTATATCACTTTTAGAAAGCCCACATCTTATAATTTTGAAAAGATGCTGGTAATAAACCAATTAAGTCCTAAAGTTTGGGAAATAAAATGTGTGATTTTTATCCATTGTGATTCTAAAGGAATTTTCAGTGGGATAGAATCCAATAAGATTAAAGCAGATTTTTGGTATCTGATCTTTACAAGAATATAATGTTTAAAGGTGATACTTTCAGAAGTAATTGAATTATATGAGAAAATATAAAGTCTGATGGAAAATCTGTTGTCATTTATATAGCTATAGGCAAGTGGGGTAACTGGAATGTTGATATTATCCCATTGTAAAGTATGAGCTAACAAAATCAAATAAATCACACCCAAGAAATGTAAATTAAATCCCTTTAAAAGTTAAAAAAAATTACACTAAATTTTAAGTTATCTATTACTAAGAAGTATTACATAACTATTCTGAAATATTTTTATTATTATCAATTGTTTTTCCCTGGACATTGGGTAACAGAAGACAAAGGAAATTGAGGTAATTTAGGCACATGGAAAATAAAAAGCATGTAGTCATTTTTCTTACATTGCAACATATATTGCAGTAAGAGTAAATAAAAATAAATGTAAACTTGACATAGCAAGCATGCTTGACACTAACCAATTCTTCACGACTGTTAAATTGTAAATGTAACATCATTAACTAAGAACTTAGAAATGTTTGATGCACATAGAATAAGTGTCAGAGAAGTTTATTTTTATGTAATGAAACATTTATAAATTGTTATATATTTTGATTAGCATATAAGTGTACTATATAAAAGCACTTTGTAAGTGCAGTAAATATTATCATTCTAATGCATAACTATTATCTTGAATAATAAATAGTGTAACCTAATTTTAGCAAACCTAAATATTTGGCTAAGAAGTAATTTGTTCTATTTTTAAATTAGCAACTTTTTTGCTTTTCACCTTTACTAAAAGGTTTTTATTTAAAAAGTAAGGCTGAAAGAAAACCTATTTATTTGTAGAATTTATTTTTATTCCCATTAAACCTTTTTTGACTTTCTAAATTATCTTTCCTTTAGTTTTTAGTGAGTTTTGTTGAATAATAACGTAAGTAGCAGCAGTAATATATGAGATCATAATGTATGATGCGCAGCTATATGACAGATACTGCTTGCTTAGTCCTTAGAATTTTGAAGGTAACTCTTTAATAGACCACTGTTTGTATTCATAAAATAAAATGTTTCCTCCCCAACATGCAAAATTAAAAAACACACATAAATAACCATTGTCATTAGCTCACAAACATATGCTACAGACCATCAACTATATATTATTTTATAGCTTTTCAAATGTAGTTTAGCTAACATTTTAGAAATATGTATTATTTCTAAATTCATATGCCTGTTTAAACTTCATTATCTCAAATGATACTGACAGAATGTCATGAAACAGTATCATAATATACATATAGACATTATTTTGATGCAATAAACATGTGCTTTTTAAGACTTTCTTAATAAACACACATGTTTATTCTTTGCTAAAACATGTTTCTGCAAGTGCCATACCTATATTTTGCGTGTTTTTGTTTACCTGATTAAGACTGCCTCAATGAAAACTTCCTTTTGTATGAAAGCACCTTTTAATTAGCAATAAAAGCCCTTATTATTTACAACAAGCCATTGTTTTTTCCTTCCAGGAAACCCCTCCTTCACCAAATTGATAAACTGTAAAACATGGGTTTGGCACTGAAACATGCATTTTTATATTTTTGCTCCTTATTAACCAGATAACACATGAGATGCAATGAAACTTCCACAAAATAAACCTTGTATTATCGGTATCTCTGAGCCCAGTGCTATGTAACCAGTACTAGATTTGTAGAACCTGCTGTCGTGGCAATTGCATCTTATGTGGGGTGTATCTGGTGTTTTATTATTTGTTTTAGAGTGTCATTTCAATGTAATGTGCTGTTCTTTGTGTCTTTGTTGTCTCTTTTTTTTCTTTGTCCCCCCAACAGCATTTTGTCCCGCACAGGGAAGAAGGAAAACCAAGATGCCTCCAATTTGACAGTGCCCATGACCATGTGTCTTTTTCCTGTGCCATTCCCACTCACCCCATCTCTAAGACCGCAGGTCAGTTCCATCAACCCTACTGTTACTCGCTCCCTCCTTTACAGCGTCCTGCGAGATGCTCCCTCTGAACGCGGCCCGCAAAGTCGTGATGCTCAGTTGTCAGACTACCCTTCTTTGGACTATCAAGGCCTCTACGTGACTTTGGTGACTCTCCTGGATCTAGTTCCTTTACTACAGCATGGCCAACACGGTGAGTATTTAATTGAAACTATTGAAAAGATGCATGTATATTGATATATGTTGAGCAAGGGTCTTGGACACTATGGTTATTCATGTCATAAATCACTGGAAAGTGATTGGGTGGCTAAAGCCTTTCTTACACTGAAACTTAATTTCCCATCCTATCATTTTTCATTGTTTTATCTCCAAGGGGGAATGTTATCCTAGTGGGCCTACATTGGGGAGAACGGGCTAGAGAAAGGAGGAGGAATATAATAAGACATCATCTCCTCTCTCAAGATGTACATATCATGGGGGTTCTTGTTTAAATAGTGATTTAAGGGCTAAGATTTTAAAGCATATCCCCCAGAAAATGTAAGAGGTGGAGCTGGAAGAGCAGGCTCCAATCCATGGACAGTTCTGTGACTTTGGATAAATCCTGTAATTTCTGGGACTCATTTCTTCCTATCTTTAAACTTAGGAGGTTAGATAAGAAGGAAGCTCTAAGGTCTCATCCAAATTTAACTATCGATAGTTATTACAAAGTGCTGGCCAAGTGGTACAGTATGAAGTGGTGTTTTATGCTTTGTACAGTAGATAATCTTAGTGCTGCTTCGGAATGGATGCCTAGGAGAATGGTTCTTTTCTTAGCTCTTGCCCCTTTCTACTGTGTGTCTTTAGTCAGTTTCACCTTGCTTGTTTAGCAAATTTATCTAACCATAAATGAGGGAACAATAATATTTACTGATTAACTTGCCCAATATTGTTTTGGGAACAATCAAATGAATAACTATACAATAAGAAAAGAGATTTTTTGGAAACATGCCCTTTAAAAATGTTAGTTGTCTTAACTTTAAAACACTGATAATTTGGCCCCTGAAAATATGATAAACAAAGTTTCACTGTACAGAAAAATTGGAATTTTGGAGAATGGGTGGGTGGTGGGGTTATTTTGCCATGTAGTTACAGCTAACTCTCCTATAATAATGCTTCATGGTTCATCTAGTTTGATGTTTCCTAATTTTAAACATTTTTAAAAAGTGTCCATAAAATGATGAAATAATGATTATTGAGTTTGCTTTTACTTATATTTGTAATTATGTATTATAATGAATGTGAAAAATGTTGAAATTTATAAAGTTGCTTATTGTATGATTTTGTAACATTCTTAAATATAGCCATTTTTATTGTGATCCTATCTCAGCTTAGAACTTAAATGAGATAAATTTTTGAAAATAAAGTTGTCAGAGCTTATATGTGGTGCTGAGCTTGTCAGGGATACAAACCCAGGCTTTTTCTTTGTAACTATCAATCTTGAACTCCCCGTGGAGTTATCCTAGGATGGTTCACTGTGTTAGGGAAGCTATCTTTTATCTTCAGAGCCCCTTGAATAAGATAAAGGCATTCAATTTGGTAAATCACAACTCATTTAATTGTAATTAATGTGTAAATTATAATTTCGGGGGGATGATATATATTTTTGCTTTTATATCTACAGAAGTTTTGTGACTTTACTCTTCATTGTTATCCATATGCTGTGTTCTGCACAATAGAAGTTAGAATAAAGGAAGAACTCAGTTGACCATCCCTTGCAGGTTAAAAGACAATGCAGCATTATTTCTCTAAGTGTGTTAGGAAGAACATTGATATCATCTGGGGAGCTTGCTAAGTAAAACCCAAAGAGTTCTGTGTCCCATCCCAGGACTTCTGACTAAGCATCACTGAGGGGTGGGCCCTGAGAACCTGAATTTTTAACAAGCTCCCTGAACACCGAGTTTGAGAACCACTGCACTAAAACCTCAGGCTGTTCTCACATTAGGGCTGTGTGGTATAGGTAATGCTTTTGTCATAGTTCCAGCTACTAACTCTAGGGTGATCCAGGGCAATCACTTACCTTCTCTGAGCCTCAGTTTCCTTATATGAAAAATAATCTAGATGGGCTTTCAGGTCCCTTTTAGTGCTAATGTTCTGTAATTAGGTTAAAAGGATCAGCTAATACCACAAGTGCCGAGGTGTCTTTTAGGCACAGCCTCAGTCAATTCTTAGTAAAACATCTGTGAATTTTCTCTTTTGCCTATTTGAGCCTAAGGTTGACTTATCCTTGCTGCCCAGTGTGCAACGTGGGCATGAACTGTCTGTGGTCAGTTGACATGCCTGTTGAGAGGGCATGTTAATTTTAATGATAATCAGAAGTAACATTAGGAATCAAAATAACACTACAAAGGTAAACCTGCTGCCAAACAAACACACCTAATACCTTTCTATTATAATGGATACTAAAATGATCCGTTTTCATCAAGTTTTGTCTGATGGCCTTTGTAGTTGGAGGTCCAGATATATAATAAATACATGTTCAGTGTAATGGAATTTGGTCTAAATGTATTCTAAAGCTAAATAGTTATGGCTTTTTGAATGTCCTTTTTTACTCCTTGTGCAGGTAATAAGAATAGTAACAATATTAATATTAATAATAATGGTTAATATTTGTGGAGCCCACATTATGTGCTATGCTAAGCACTTTACATTTATCTCCTTTAAACCTCATAGCAATCCTTCAAATGAAGTGAGGTAGGTACTATTATTATCCCCTTTTAAAATATGCACATACGAAGATTATTATTAGGTGACACTTCCTTCCAAGATCATTGATAACTAAACACATACTGCACATGGGTCGTGCAGTATCAGCTTATGGTTTCCTTTCTTTAATGTATACTGAATCTGTTGCTGTGCTGGAGGATGTAAGTCACCTCATTCCCTAAGACTCCACTTTTAGGAACCTTGTGGTTTAATTGGTGGAGCCAATTAGCCTTGTTTCACTTCTAGTCCTTTCCTCGACTTTCGAAACATTCCAGTGGGCAAATAGTTTAACATCATTGTGCCTAAGATATCTTGCATAATATGGAATGGATATAAGAATGTTAGAGGGATTTAAGGATTTATTAAAACATAGAAAGAGTGATATGTATACCAAATATTACTAAAATTGATAAGATGTGGAGGAAAAATTCATGTAACAGATATTTCTATTTCTTACTCATCAGTCATTTATTGAGCAACTATATATACATATTTATTTCACTCTACTAAGCAATATGTTTCAAAACTCTTAATAGGGTAGAAGGAAAAGTTGCTTTTAATTAAAACCTTCTCAGAAATACTTAAAATGTAAAATTAGCATATTTTTTCATGGCAAAATATTCAGTGACTGATTACTCAATTTTGTTTTGTAGATCTTGGACAGTCAATATTTTATACAACTACATGTTTGCTACCCTTTCTCAATGATGATATTCTGAGTACTTTGCCCTACACGATGATATCAACGTTAGCTACCTTTCCTCCATTTCTGCACAAGGATATTATTGAATATCTTAGCACATCTTTTCTACCAATGGCTATATGTAAGTTCAATCTTATCTAATACTACATCATTTTTATACATTGTACTAATGGAAATTGCTTTTGATATTATAGGCTCTTATGATAGAATCACTTGCTATATAGATATGCTATGATTTAAATTTGATCATTTTAGCATGAATATTATGGTGAAAATAAAATAAATGAAAGCCAGTTATGCCTTACATATTATTTTATTCTCATAGTTTGATCTAATAGAAAAGGGAGAAAGAACTTATAAGGGAACAGTCTATATTTCCTATGTATAAATTGCAGGACTTTTGGTAATTAAAAAACAAAAAGCTGGAGAAAGTGTTGACTCAGATGCAGAAATTTTTATCATTTGCATCTGAAGGCAGTAGGGTGTGATGGAAAGAGCAATAGATAAAGAGTCAAGATGTATAGATCCTGTTCCCAGCTTTATCCCTAATTTGCTCTGTGATGCTGGGCAACTCACGTAGTTGAAACCTCATTGACAAAATTATAACACTAGCTTTTCCCCGCAGGGATGTTGTGATAATAAAGTGAGTAAAAATTTATAAAACCACTTGGAGAAAAGTTAGAGGCTGCAATTTGTGTACAGACTTGTGATAAAGCATGAAACTGATTTGAATTCAATTTTATTATTATTATTATTATTATTATTTGCATGGGCAGGCACTGGGAATCAAACCCGTGTCTCCATCATGGCAGGCAAGAACTCTGCCTGCTGAGCCACTGTGGTCCGCCCCAATTTTATTTTTATGGATTTAATTCTGCAGTTTTTTCCAGATATGAAAGCAAAGAGAAAAAAAAGTTGAGTATTTTGTGGAAAACTCTTCCAAAGTATTTTTAAAAGAAATGGATTAGGAATTAATCTATGTTTCAGTAAATAATCTGAAAAGATTATAGGTTTTGGAGTCAGATTTAGATTTGAACAACTGCTCTGCCATAGCCTAGCCATGTGACCTTAGGCAAGTTACCTAATCTGTTTCTTACCTGTAAAATAAGAATATTAGTAATAGCTGCCTCATGGGGTTATTTGATAATTAAGATTATTAACTCAGAGCACTTCTAAGGTGCTAGCACAATCCCTGATCAGTAAATGTTAATTTACTTCTCTCTTTCCATCAACTCTTATTCTATAAAAATACCTTTTTGGCTACATTCAATTTCTAGCAATCATCATTCACCTTTTTGATTTGATCTAATTATCTTATTAAAGCTGTTGCTTTCTAACAACAATTGGTAAACAACCATACCATTTGGCCTACATTTATTTATTTTACAATCTAGTTTAGTTTCAGCTATAGCATTGTAATTTTTATGTATTTACGGAAAGGCTAACTTCTCTGCTTAAATTATATAGAGATTTGAAAGCAATTAGCAGATTGACTATACTGCACAAGGAATAGAATATTGATCATTCTCATTTTTGGTTCTGTGTAGTCTTACACAAGACAAGTATTTGTTTATAGATACAGTTTTACAATTGTGTAGTCATATATATATTCTTGTAAATAAAGTCAACTGTTAAACTTAGGTATAGGAATTCTTGTTTTTTTTTTGAAGAATTGCAGGGGAGGTTGCATCCTTCTAATAATCTAATTTAATATATCCTTTCTTCTTAGAAATAAGTCAGTAATTTTGGGAGAGGCATTAGAGATATTAGGCCTCTGAAGTTATACTTATCTAAAGACTGGTAAAGCATTGAGACACCTGGCAACTTGTTTCTTCATATTTGATTATTAATTTCTCCTTAATTAGAAACAGACGTCCAAACATGCTTTATAGTCACTTTAGAATCCTTACTTATTAAAATGTGTGGAGCTTGGCAAATGAGAAGAAAAAAATAGTGTTCAATTTACAAAAATTTTAAATTTTAGTGTCTGTTAGTTGAGTAATGGTGTTCATTTAAAGGTACAAACTGGTCACTTCATGTCTCCGGTATGCTATTGTTTTCAACTACACATTTTGGAAAAAAAAGTTATCGTTATTTCTGGCTTAATAATTCTAAGTTGAACAACCAGTCTTCTTTTAGGTAAGAGACACATATCTTCTAACCCTGTGGTTGATTTGGTTCATTTGTTTATGTTGCTGCTTTAGGTTTAGTCTTTTAGTTAAGACTTTCATTTCTCATCACCATACCTGCAGTTCAATTAGTAGGCAATTTTTTGTCATCTTTAAATCTTTGAAAATAAATTGTGGTAGCAACCTTTAAAGCCAAAGTCTATCAAGCTATTCATGTGTTTCTTTTGTACTTGTTACTTCACAAGGTAGACAAAAAGATACAGACCCAAAGATAGAGTAATCGTGTTATAATGGTTGATGTAAGATTGTGTATTTGTTTATTGCATCCATGTTGTCTCTATTTTTGGTAGTTGTTTCAGTATTAGAAATTTTGACATAAACAAGAGAGGAGCATTTAACTTCTTTGAGAAAATTTTTACTTCAGGATTGATTAGATGTTAGGGTGTTGCATGTTCTGAGTTCCCCTTGATTAAAAAAAAAGTCTGTAGGAAAGAAAAGTTTTTATCTCTTTGGTGTGGTGTACCCAAGGTCAAATGTAATACGTGGACAGCTTTTGAGGTGTTAAAAGAGTATATCATTAAGGACCAAGAGGATGAAGTTCTGAGCTTTGAAGTGGATCGAATGATGTATTGCAGCTCCTTCAGATTTTGGCTAGCGTGTATATTAGATAAATCCTTCATGTTATCTTTGTCAGTAAACCAAGTGCTATACTTTTATTTGGAAATGACTCCTTTTGAGATTCTGCAAAGCAAAATCAATTTATTTATTGTAAAACTCTCTTTAATATGACCATTTAACTCCTCTCATAAATAAAATATCCTTAATTTTTTATTCCAAATATGTGCAACATATTTTGTTTATAAAAAATATAGTAAGAATTGAAAAATCCTGTACTTTTCAATATGGAAACTTCTCTCTTCTTTTTTTTTCAATCAATAATCTGTGATTTGTGGACAAAACTGAAAAGTGGATGTTTGGAGTTTGATGCTTTGGCAGAGAAGAGAAAAAGCTAATTCTAAAGGAATGTGACTTGATGTAGGCTATATTATTTTAAGGATAATAATAATAAGGCTGAACAGTTATATCAGGTTAAAGCGTTTTTAGGATGCTTTTGAAGAATTTGGACTTCTTAGTATCCTGGTCTATGCAACTTCATCTAGTTTCTTCTTCAATTTCTTTGAAAAATCATTTACAATCATGTAAAATAAAGGTTCATTCAGATCGTTGCATTGACTTAAAAGTGTTAGTATGATTTAGTTGAATATCTGGTTCCAGGCCATTGGCCCTGGATCATTTTTTGTTCTATCTAAAAGGCTGCATGTTATATTTCTATGATTTTCCAAAGACCAAAAAAACAAAACAAAACAAAAAACATTAAAAAGACAGTGAAAATCTAACACAAGATGTTGATGGTATTTAAATAATCTTTAATATATACAAGCTGTTTTATCAGCTATGACTGTTTTATAAAGTAGGTGTTGCTAAACTTTAAGAGCTCTATTCTTGATTTACACAGAATCTTCTGGAATAGGAGTCCAGAAGAGCTGAATTTTAGTTCTTTGACAGTCAGCAGATCTCTTAACGTCACTGAACTTTTGTTTTCTTGTCTGTAAACTGATGAATAACCATAACCATCCCTGTCTTCATCCCACGTTGTTAAGATCATGAGATTACATATAGGAATGGCCTTTGACTATTGTAAGCTTTTATACAGGCATATAATAGAATGAGTGCCTAGTCAAATCAGAGGCATGTCAAATCCCATTGTAACTAATTCCAATATTCTGCTCAAGTGCACATGTTGTCCTGAAATTTTAGCATCTTAATTATTGCTGAGGTACGGGGCCATCTTCTGGGGTTTGCAATCTCTGTCCCCATCCCCCCCAGAGTTTGTTGTATAGTGATAACAATTTTTTTTGTTATAACAGGTTTTTAAACTCATAGGACCTGCCAGAACACTTATGCAATATTGATGGGCACCTGTCTGTATGACTTCATTAATCTACCAATCCACAAATATTTTAATGCAATTTAATTTAATGTTAAATTTAATATTTAATGCAAATATTTAATAGACTTCAGGATCATGTTGTCTAGTCTTCCCTTTATGTTTAACTGATATGTCCTTTTGGAGGCTTATGCTCAAATCCTCTCTCATGGAGCACAGTTACCTCTTCTTACAGACACAGAAGACCTGAGTAGAAGAGGGATTCCTGGTTGGTTCAGGCAGTGGAGTCTGGTAAAGCACAGGAAATGATTCTATCACATGGAGAACGGGCACCAGAATGTATTGTTTTTTCCCGGATGACTTCCTTACATTTACCCCCTAAAAATGTATAAGCTAAGTAAGGTTTATTTAAATATATCCCAATTCAGACCACTTTTTACCACCATCTCTCATCTGGACCACTCTGAAAGCTTCCTAATTGGTCTCTCTTCCACCCTTAACCCTCCTCTAGTCTATTCTCCACATACAAGCCAGAGCAGTGCTCCAAACATGTAAATCAGATCATGTCACATCCCTGGTCTAACCATCTGGTAGCATCCCATCACTCTTAGAAATTAAATCATATGCCCTTAGTTGGCCCAGGAGGCCCTCTATGACCTGGCTGCTTCCTACATGACTATTGCCTCTTTTCATTCATTCTGTCCTATCTACACCGTACATTAGAAACTATAAAATGCAAGAACAGCTTGAGGTATTGTTACTGTTCATGAAGGGAGGAGATAGTGGTAATGATTGTTCCTACAGTGCTGGGAGGAACAGAGAATGGGGCAGAAAACTTTAAATTTTATTTCCTGAGCACAGTATTAAATGTAAAATTGTATTATTTTGATTAATTCTCTTCTTTCTATTGTATGTATTTTTGGCTTTCTATACCCTCGAGGGGACAAGATGCACATCTGTTTACATCATACCTTTTTTAACAAGATTCAATAAATGATGTATGCCTGTGCATGTTTATTAAATTAGAATTGTGCTGATTTTATTCACAGTTAGAAGGCTAAGCAATTGCAAGGCATCATTTGTTTATATAAATATTAGAGCCAATTTCCTAGGCTTGAGCCAGGGGAATGCTTTGGCTTTGTGGCTCACCATACTTCACGGAAAGCATGGACTTGAAGGGGTAGAAGGGGCATCCAAAGGTCACTGAGCCATTTGCGTCATACTTCAAATAGATGTCGCCTAAATCATCAGCGACATTTGGGCATCTCTCCCATTTTTAAAAGGCCTCCAGGCACAGTGATTCTCAGCTTCCTTTAATAGTGGTTTTGGTGTAAATTACTTATAAAAATTTGAGATGAGTTTAAATAAAGGTGAAAATGCTCATCCCAAAAGGAATGGCTAAAAATATATGCATATATATATTTTTTCTTGAGTGTGTCTAAAACTAGATATATATTTTTTTAAACAAAGGGCCTGAAGAGCCTGCAGTCAACCTTCCCACACTTCCTTACATACTGAGTGTTTCCTTCCTTACTTCTTATTCCTCTGGTAGTACTTCTTAAAGGGAGAACCAAGGCCAGGTTGCATCAGAATCACCTGATATGTGTATTAATCATGTCACTTTTCTGCTTTCCAAACTGACTGAGTGGGAATCTCTGCCTTTGAACATGCTCCTTGGCTAGAGTTTGAGAACTCTGCCTCTTGTTCTTTAGAATTTGTCTCAAAGTTCTTTTTCCTGTATTAATCATATTTGATTACAGCTTAAGAACATTGAACCGATCTCATATCTTATTTATAGTGTATAGCTAAATTAATTTCACCTGATGAACCCAAGCTTGATGGGTTAGCAGCAGCCCAGGTGCAAGTGATCAATAAAAGTAAACTAAGGTAAATGGGACTTAATTGTAGATCTGTTTTCTTTGTTTAGTACTTGTTTCTGTAAAGCTATTCTTGAAACCACTGTCCATTAAGATATTAAAATTGTTATGTATATATATAGAATCATGTTAAATTTCTTTGCCTATTCTACTTTTTATTATATGACACATCTTTCATTAGTGTTTTAATGGTTCGATTATACATATTTTATTATCAGTTGCCTTCTTTTTGAACGTAGAAAAGATGTAATCCCCACATATTGAGCCTTAAAATAAAATAAAATAAATTTAATTTGATTTTTAAAAAGCAGATTTTGAGGGTATCTGCTTGTTTTGTTGTTCCCACGCCAGTGGTCTTCTCCGTGATGTGTAGGAAATTGACAGTCGACTTTTTTGAGGGTGTATAATTGCTGTGTATTATTCTGTTCATGCTTTCTTGACAGTCTGCCACACAAACCCAATCAATGATTAAGAGATGCTCCTCCCACTTCCACAATTGTCCTTGAGAAAAGAGGGATTCATTTTTATATTTGAGTCCTTATAATGTCTTTCCTCCTGTGGGCTCCTCTCTCAATTATTGTGTTTAGAATAATAAAATACTCTGGAACTTCTGTATTACCCCAAATGACCTCCATTGGTTCTAGTTTTGAATGCTTACAGAGGTTACCTGATACAATCTATTAAAAAAAAAAGAAATTTAATATAGTGTTGGATGTCATTGTAAACATGCCATTTCAAGGTCTCTCAAAAGCACTATAGTGAGTGGTTATGATGTGGAGATCACAACTGTACAGCTAAGATACATTGTAAAGAAATCAACTTGCTTTGTAATTGAGTACTTGTGGGTATAGGACAAAATGTCTAGTAACATCATTATTCACAGATTCAAAAAATGCTTTATTTCAAACAATTCAGATGGATATGAAGTGGTAGGTTCTAGAAAACTAAAACGATGAAAATAATGGTGATGAAGATATATGTGAATAAAATTGAATAAAATTGTTTAATGATATATGAGAGTGGGAAATAATTTTTAAATTAATAATGTTATTTCTTATAACAAATGTTTAAAAATGTGTATGTGTAACAAAACTAGTAAATACACATGATAAGTAGGCTATTATTTCTTCTACATCTCTAAAAGTTAATGCAATCAAGTTGGGTTAAAAATATTTTATTTTTACTTTTCTTGCTGGAATAACTTTCAACATGCCTTTCTATTTGGGCAGATAGAGAAATCTGTTTTTTCTTTCTTTTCTACCTAGATG
>PVIY010027445.1:0-34206 GCA_004026745.1 Myrmecophaga tridactyla | reverse complement strand
CTAATTTTAGTTTTGCACCTGCAAACCCACATCTCTCTTCCTGTTTTCCAATCTACTTCTCCTTTGAACATAGCCTCCTCTAATTCAACGTTTACCTAGCGACTATGTTATAGCCTGGGTGATTGGTCTCCTAATCCTCCGGCCCCTCCCTGTCTCCTCCCCCTATGCAAGTGCATAAAGCCCAGGCTCCCGAGCAACTTGGGGTCTTTAGCAAGCTTGAGCCTCCTCCGTACGCTTGGCCCAATCTTTGTAACAATAAAGAAGCTTTGTACGGATTATTCGGCCTCCGTCTCAAGTCCTTTAGACCCCTTGCCTCACGGCAAGCAGACTCAGCTACCTAGGTTCCCACCCCGCGAGCTCGCCCTTTAATATTCACCCAGTGTTCCTTTGCCCCACCCGACTGAGGACAGTTGGAGCAATGTAACTGTGTTTATATCATCTATTTTTCTGTTAGGATAAACATAATTTGAGTTGAAGTAACTGTTTGTCTATGAACTCTATGTATAAGACTATTAACTCACTGAACTTTAAAGTCCACAAGAGAAGAGACCATTTTTGTCTTAATCATCACTGATTAAGTATCTTTGCTATAAGAGCCTAATTGATATTTGCTAATTAAATTAAGACTGATTGCCCATTTTATATTCTTCATCTTTTGATTAAAATATGCTAATAACTTAAATGATTATATAGTCAGAGATACCAAACTTGCTAAAATTTACATTAATTACTTTATATTTATTTTTGTCTAATTCTCAGCATTCTAATATGTCATTTATAAATAATTCACTCATTTATGCAACAAATATTTATTGACTGCTTATCATATTCCAGACATAGTTTTAGTTATTTGTTATCAGTGAATAAAGGAGAAAATATCCTTGATTTCTTGATACTATTCTATATTACAGAAATGTATCTATTTCTCTTGTTGTAATTCCACTTCAGTATTTCAGGAACTGCTAAAGTTAAGTTGCCAAACATATAAATGTGTCTCTAGAAATTCAAAGTAAAAGCATCAATGAATTTTCAACTAAATTTTCTTTCAACACAGTCCTTTTCTGCTGGTTTAGGCTACCAGTTCTAAATTTCTTTTTTTGTTCTTTTTAATTTTAATTTTATTTTTTAAAATATTTTTATTGATAAAACTTAACATACTAACATACCAGCATTCATATCATACAAACATTCCATACATGGTGTTCTGGTTTGAAAGGATTTATGTACCCTTGAAAAAACATGTTCTAATCCTAACCAATCATGTGGGAGCAATGATTTTTTCAGTTCCTTCTAATCCTTATTCAGCTCTATAGGTTGGAAACCTGATTACGTTATCTCTACAAAGATGTGAGTCAATCAATACTGGGTATTAAACTTGATGAGATGGAGACATGTGTCCAGCCATCTATGTGAGTCTTGATAAGTTTACTAGAATCCTATAAAAGAAAAGATGTTTTGGAGAGAGTGTATTTTGAGAAGGAAGAGAGAGCTGCAGAACCACAACAGAAGGATGAGAGAACCACCAGTCAGTGACCTTTGAATGTGAAGAAGGAAAACACCTCCCAGGGAGCTTCATGAAGCAAGAGGCCTGGAGAGAAGGCTAGCAGATTTTGCCAGGTTCACCCTGTCCCCTCCCAGATGAGAGAGAAATGAATGTCATTGGCCTTCTTTAACCAAGGTATCTTTTTCTGGCTGCCTTAGATTGGACATTTCTACAGACTGTTTTATTTGGGCCACTTCATAGCCTTAGGACTGTAAACTAGCAACTTATTAAATTCTCCTTTTTAAAAGCCATTTCATTTCTGGTATATTGCATTCTGGAATCTAGCAAACTAGAACGCATGGTATACAGTTAATGGCTCACAATATCATCCACATAGTTGTGTATTCGTCACCATGATCATTTTTTGAACATTTGTATCTCTCTAGGAAAAGAAAAAAAAAAAGAAAAAACTCATACAAACCATACTTCTTACCCCTCCCTCTCATTGACCACTAGTATTTCCATCTACACAATTTTTTTAACTTTTGTCCCAGTCTTAAATTTCTAATGTCTGTCATAGAGCTGTCAATTATAACAGATTTTACAAAGAAAGAACAGTCTTGAATTTTTTCAAGGGAATGAAGATGGTATATGCAGCTTCAGAATTACAGACCATAAAACACCACCCATAAATGGAACAAATCATCTAGTTTCTGGAACACTTAGTTCAATTAATTTATGTAAATTTGAAGACTGTTATTTCTGACAACATGGAAGACTAGATAGCATTAAAATCTTTTAAGCATGTATAAGTCAACTGGCAATAGTGTAAATTATTGGAAACTAAACTGAAACAGAATGAAAACTTCAGGAATGTTAACTATTTTTAAAGCTAAGGATCCTCTGAGATTAAGATCTTTGCCAAGTGGCAAGCATAGGAGAACAAAAGGACCCACTTAAAATGATGGCTTACGTATGAGTCTTACAAATAGAGTCTTGCATCACTTGCAACCCTAAAGGGTTATAACCTTTTCTTTGATAAAGTTTCAAGAAAAAAGCATCTTTCATTTCAATGGAAAAGACAAGACACTTGTCTGCTACTCAAGCTTATTCTTGGTGAAGAGAGATGAGAGCAAAGGGAAGTGAGAGAGATAGAAAGGAGAGTCGAGGAAATTTCCCTAAGAAATGATTGTCACAAGCTGCTCTCTTACAGGTTTACATTGTGCATTTCTATTTTTATTCTTGTCTTAAAAACTCTAAGCCAATAATTTTGTTTAATGTGTTCTTAAGATAAAAAGTCTCCCAGGCTCCTGGTTGAAACTAATTTAATATATTGCTAGAGGAACATTCTTTCATCCCAAATTAGTAAGAATTCTCATAGCTAAAATTTCAATACATATTAAATCACAACCAACAATCATAGGACACTTGAGGAAATAAGGCACCAAGAGTGAGAGTAATAAGTGAAAACAAACAAAAAAACACCAAAAAATCAAACCTGCAAATTTTTCAAATATTAAAATTATTGCATATAGAATATAATCATTATATTGAACCTTAAGGACATTGTATTATATCTGCTGCTCCCTTAAAATATTCTAAGAGGGAGAGGCCCTTCTTCTTTCTTTGGATAAAAAAATCTGATGGCCCTATGTTTTCTTTTGCTTTTTTAATTTACTGATCACTCATCAGTAACAGGAACACTTTATGTCCCAATTGTCTTAATTTGGTATTTGAAAATATCCAGACTTAGATATTACTAGAAGATTTCTTTTTCATTCCAGAGCATAAAACCTCTGCCTTCACCTACTTCTCCAGAATGGGGCTGCCAAAAATAGGAAGTCTTCATTAGGTGAAGATGGCATTAAAATCTTTATTTTTTCCCTCACTCAGTTCAAGTCTCCCAATTACAATTTGTTGTTTTTGACCTCAGAATATCCAAATTGTGGGGGACAAGGAGACTGGAGAGGTAAAAGGAGCAAGAAATTCTTTTCTTGACTCTTATTCTCACAAATCAATTCTGTATACTCAAACAAGGAGTCTTCCCTACATGGAACACTTTCATTTTCAGAAAGTATTTTCTTCCACTGCTTTAACCTTGAACAGAAGTTTTCTTGAAGTGAAGAATTTTCCTTTGTTTCTCACACATCCTTTGCTGTGAAAAATCTGGTATTCCAAGTGGCAGCACAATTTCTTTGCTCTGCTAAGAAAAACAGCTAGCAAGTTATTTTATCCCTTTTTTTAAAATTTTTCTTTTTCTGGTGTTAGACTTCAACTTCAGCAGATATGCATTTAAATATTCAAGTGGTCACACTGAAATCCTCCCTCTTCATTTGGAGTTAGGGAAAAATAGTTCTCCATGCTTTACCTTAGCAGGTCTAAGGTTCAGACCCCATCCTCATACTTATTCAACTCTGTTTATAGTGTTCATGTGGGAGAAGTGTGCAAGAGACAGTAAACTGGTTTTAAGCCAAATCCTATTTGCAGGTCTGCTGGGTGTTGCCTCACAACTCTGTTTATTATCTTTTATTGAATGCTTCAATGACAAGAGATCCTGACTGCATGAGTCAAAGGAATCCGAGACAGGATAAACCTCATCTTAACATGCCATTTATTAATAATTAATAATGTTCAAAATATTTAAAAATATTAGGGGTGCAAGGGTAGTTTAATGGTAGAATTTCCACCTGCCATGCATGAGACCTGTGTTCAATTCCCGGCCCACGTACTTCCTAAATAAACAAGCAAATGAATGAAAAGTTAAATGAATAAACAAAAAAATCAACAAACGGTGCTGCAATTAAAGATATTTACATGGGAAAAAATGAAATGTGACCCCCACCATACAGCATACAAAAAATTATTAAAGTTAACTTAAATTTATGAGGAAGTAAAGAGATTTGAAATCAACTGAGTTCATGTAAAAAAGAATCAAAGAGAACAACTAGAAATAAAAATATGTAACAGAATTTTAAAAATTTATAATGATAATATAAAACACAACAGCAAAGGAAATTAGCAAAACTGAAATAGAGATGAAGAAATTGCTCTGATTTCAGCATAGAGAAACAAAAAATAGAAGCTATAAAGAGAGGTTACAGAACATGAAGGTAGAGTGGTTGAAAATGGAGATTTTTAAAAATAGAGGAAAGTTAATAATCTTGGGAAATAAAATCAGTTCAATAGCCCTGGAGATCAAACAAAGGAAGAGCTTCTCTGCTTTTTTGAGGGTCTTATTGATTTTCTTCTTAGCACCAGAATGTAAGCACTGAATTTAGATTTGGCATGTTAACTCCCTTCTATTAATTTTCTATCTACCATTTAAATGTATAAAGTAGAGCATTTATTTAACTGCATGTAGTACAGACTCCAACCACATTGGGTGGACAGATTTCTATTCTGTCAGGTAAGTAGGCAATGCAGCCTGGAGTGGCCTGGTTCTTCCATGTGCTCACCAGGAAAACAGCTTCTTCTTTCTCTCAGGTTTGTCATGTTTTGCAGGATTAAGATACCTAATCTCTCTGATACATTCCAAGCAACAGAATGCAGAAGATCTAAAAATGATAAAAGGAGAAGAGCGTAACCTCCTCCTCTTTTTTAAAAAACAAAAAAACTTGACCTCCAAGTTGTACACAGCATTCTCACAAGTATCTCCTGGGCTAGAACTTAGACAGACATCCACATTCAATTGGAAGGGAACAGGACAGGAAATGTTACACCCCTGTCTGCATCCTCCATAATATCTAGCAAAGTGCTTAGATGTGATGATTACATAATTGTCAGGGACATATTATTAATAATTAATTATTTATTCATAGTCTAGCATCATGAAGTATGACTTAAAATGGTCTTTAAACAATGTGGTGACTACAAATAGCAATAAAAGCTAACTGCTTTGGAAATACAACAGAAGACATGATTAATTTCACCTGGGGAGACTCAAGGAAATGTTTAAAGAGAAATTAATTTTTACCAGAGTCATATAGATAGCTCTTGAGTTGAACTATGTTCTTTGCAGCCTGGAGAGGACTGTGACTAGGATGTGAATAATGAAAATTCACTTTCTTGTTTTGTGGAAGTTGTCCTACCAGATGTCCCTGTGCTAAATGAATGGTCTTCACATTTTCATACATTGAGAACCACAGTTTTGACACAAAACCCAGAGGAATCACATTAAGTGTGATTTGGTCTCTTGCAGAGGCTAACATTAAATTTAAACTTAATGCAGTATTGGAGAGAATTAAAACATTATTTGTAATTAAAAGGAATTCTCAATTCATAGAACTCATAATGGATAGATTATCCACTATAGTGCTAAGCACAAGACTCTGTGGATGGTAACCTCCTAGCTCTAAGTGGTACGATTATTCCCTTAAGCCAGTAATTATTCTCTCAGGTACAAGTCTCTCAAGATTTATACAGAGCTCTAATTTGCAGAACCTTAATCAGTGCTTTTCAACTCCATAGTTTGACCTCATTGTACACCTCAGGTTTTTCAATGTGATCTTGAGAAGTATCTGACTGATACTTAGATATGTGCTGCCCCTACCTATGTAGCTCCCCTATCCAAAATATCTGACCACTTTATCCATTTTCTTAACTCAAAAACTACTTATTGGCATCCCCCATGTGCTAAGTATTGCTATAAGTATGAGGCAGGGCTGTGGCCAAGACAGTTAAGATCCCTGCATTCACAAGCTTTTGTTTCAGATGAAATGGGCCTAGACAATAAATAGAGACACAAATAAAAATTTAGAAAGTGACAGATGCTAGTTGGATAATCACAGTGGTAAGTTATGGTCAGGAGTTCCTGAAGTTCTCAAGGAGGTCTCCTTAGGTGGTGACATTGGAGAATGCAATTATATGAAGTCTCAGGGAAAGGACAGTCAAGATAGTTGAAAGGCCAATGCAAAAAGACTTGTCTCAGAATTAGGTCTGGTTGCCAACAACAGAAGTCAAAATAGCAGTGGCTTAAGGGAGAGACATTTTTATTTCTTTTTTACATAAAAATCAGGATGTAAACATTCTTCTGTTCTGCCATTGATGGGGTTAATTCTCATCTATGGTCCTAGATGGAACTCTAGAACTCACATATACATTTCATATAGCAGAATGACAGGATTGGAAAGAAAAAGGGATAGATCTTGCACCTTGCTTCTGATAAAGGCAAGAAATTGTCTTTTAACACTTCCATTAATAATTTATGGGGTAGAACATTGTCAAATCATCAGAAGGAAGGCTGGGAATTATAGACTTTATACAGGATGGCCTTCTAATCAAATACTATTAAAATGGAAAACAAAGAATGGATTTTGTGGGAAACCAGAAATTTTCTCCATAAGTCTTAAAATGAAGGAATAAAGTGCTCATACAATAATTGTCTCGGGGGAAGTTACATTAGAATTAAACTGAATAAAATTAGCATAGTATCTAGCAATGCATTAATTTTAAAAAAGGCATTCTTATTGCTATTATTATTGTTATGTACCTCCTTTTCCTTATTTATAAAACAAGGAGTTGAAGCAGATAGTTTATTCCTGTTTTTATATGCTATAATTTTAATTATAAGAGATGACATTGGCTTCATCTATAACTGGAAAAGCCAAGTGGGAGTGGAACAGACCATGAATTACAGAACACAAGATTGGCATATTCAGGTTGAATAACCCTATCAATGATTTGAGTATGACACAAACCCAAAGCAAATTTTGGTTTTTGATCCCAGGTTCACTCAAAATAACTACAGCTTGAAAAAGAAGAAAATTGCATGGATCTGTTAATAAATAGAAATAAATAAAAAACAACAATTCAATAGTTGACTATTTCTCTAGAGAGGTACTTTCCCAAGGGTCTTTTCTGGGAGAAACTTAATTGCTCCTTATTTTCTAAGTGAACATTTCAAGGAGGCCTTGCATAAGTATTGTTCCCTTGCCCAATATAAGTTTGTCACTGTTCATTTTGTAGCATTCACTGTTTAACTCTGCATTCTTACTGGGAATATTTTTCTCTTCATTTTCTGGTAGGTCTAAAAATTTCTATCTGGAATTGTTGCATGGAATATGTATCTTATATTTTCTTTACTTTTGTTCGTAAAAATGTGTGTATATGTGTTTGAAAGAGACAGATGGAGAGTAAGAGAGAAAAAGAAAGGTAGAGGTAAAGTTTCAATAGAGATTTGGTTATTTGATTATTATAAACTATCAATAATAACTTCACTTTCCAAGAGGGTATTTAATAAGTATCACCCTTTACATTTATATTATATGTCAATATGCAATATCTCTGTTCATACAAACACCCAGTGAAATGGATAATATTGTTATTGTTACATGCTACTGAGGCACAGATAATGCAAAAACAAAGAAACAAGACAAAACTTGCCTACGTTCATAAAATAAATCAAGGCACCAAAGTTCAACCAAAGCCTGACAATGGAAATAGATCTCTTTGAGTAATGAACTCCTTAATATTGCTTCATGTCTGTTCTGGGGGAAGAATACACATTCATTGGTAATTTGATTTGAAATAAATTCTGATACAATGGGAGAAGGTTGTATGTATCTTTGCCTTGGAATGGTGAGGAAAATCCTGCAGTGCTCATGAGGTCTGTAAAAACAGATCCAAGGATAGATCTCAGTGTTGCAGTTTCCAATGGTTTCAGCATTGTTATCTCTCACTTGGCTACACATCAGTAAGATGGTCTCATATTTCATTTTTTGTAAACACCAACACCATATTTTGTATCCTTCTTGCATGTGGTTTGTCTCTTCCTTGCTACCACACAATAGATCTGTCTCCTATGCTAATCTTTGAAAATGAACTGAGGTTGAAAAACATAGACAATCACTGACAAATACTGCTAAACACAAATTAGGTATGATACGTTGAGATGGTTGTAATCTCTTTCTAGATGCAGAACCTCTATTCATTTGTATTTCTTCTAACACTTATCGTAGTGTCTAAAATGTATTCTAATCAATTTCTGTCTTTGAATATATCTTATTGTACATTCAAACTCCAAATTTTCCTGCTTAGGAAATTCATCTTTCTCAAACTTAATGCACATCTTTTCATTAAGGTAGCATTGTTATCTGGCATCTCTCTTTCTTATTTCTGTCCTCCTCCATGGCTCATCCTCACCATCATCTCACAGTAATCCTGCAGCATATTTGGAGGATTCAAAAAATATTCCCACCACACCCCCAGAATGGCGAGGAACATATTCAAATCTGAGTATACAGCAACACACTAAGAGGCATATAGCCAACATAAAAGATACGTATTTTATCGTGTTGCTTTCCATCTTGCTATTCTTTCCCATGCCCCCTCCCCTCCAAAAAAATTCATAAAGAAAAATTGAGGATGACAGGGAAGGTTAAAAAAACAGCTTATAATTCTAGTGAATTTTAATATTTAAATTTTAGTCATACCACAGGATGCCATGCCCTAACCAACAGGATTACCAAAAATTTTAAGGAATGCTCTAGACTCTAAGTATCTGAACATTTTTCTTAGTAAGTTTATTGTTCCCTGAAGATTGAGAGGATGAGCTAATGATAAAGAGGATGTATAATGGAGAAATTAGGGTGTAACAAATGACAGTGACTACTGACATTATTTAGATACTTTTTTGTTAGTATCCAGTGTTTTAGAACAGCCAGAAGGAAATACCTGAAGTTTTTGAACTGTTGTCATCCAGCGACACAGTAACACAGGACTTTGATGATGATTTTAAAACCATATGGCATTAAAAAATGTTGATGGCCCATGTTTGTGTGAATCTGCTTCTCCATGTTTTGTTATGTTCCACTTTTTCAGTGATATATATATATATATATTATCTTTGTTAACCAACTTCTATTGTAAGCCCTAATATTAGGCAAAGTCCAGTAGTAGTGATCAATAAGAGAGTAAAAAGTTGTGGGATGTTTAAGGTTTTCATTTTACTGTGTAGTTTTTGCTGCAGTAATGCAATCATACAAAAAATAAACATTGTGTTGAATGCAAAACTATGTGATGATACTGTGAAACATTGTCTGCTTTGGATGGACTGTATGGTGTGTGAATACATCTCAATAAAATTTCATTAAAATTTTTCATTTAAAACTAAGTTTATGTTGATGTCAGAAGTTTCCATTGAAGTTTAGAAAAAGTGAATGTGGGAAAATGGCCAAAGGTCAGAATGTTTCCATAACACAGATAAAGGTGCAGAACTCAGAACACCAGATCCGGCTAAGGCAGTACACTGCCCTGGTGAGCACACTGTTTGCAGAAGGAAACATTTGAACCTTGTTTAGCATGTCTGAGATTCATGTTAATGTGGCAGTTTGGGCACAAAACGACTTACTAACAACCTTGAAAGATACTTTCTGTTTTGAAACTTCTCAATAAATACGAGGAGGAACTCAGGGTCGAGGCTCTTGTCCTTTGAGACATGAGTCCCCTGCTCTCATCTTAAGAGAATCTTCTGTATCTTAAAAGACTCTTGTCTTTACTTTTCAGATTTGTGGTGCCTTCCTCGACCCCTGGTGCTGAGCTGCTCTCAACAAGAAAACACGTTAGGAAGAATTGAGACTCAGAGAAAATATATACATGCAGAATAGCAGTCTGTAACATTTTTACTTCACATCATTGTGAATAAAGCAGCACCATCTACCAATTCACTTATAACTGCCAATTATAATGCAACTGATTCAGAGTTTATTTTACCTTCAGCTTTCCACTTTCTTTTTAGCTTGATAGTTGCATAAATCATTGCTCTCCAATTATTGCACATTTGAGAAACATTATACTTTTTTAAAAAGCAAAATTAATAATATACTTTGACTATTTTTCCTGTCATTTGATGTCATCTATACTTCTTAGAGCCTCACTATTATATTCCTATAAAGCAGTAATTTATCTCTTGTGACATAAATGATATATTGGTGGATAAAGAATCTATTGTTGGATAAAGAATTTTGGCCAATCTATTAATATGCATGCTGTTGTGTATGGTGAATTGAACAATAGCAAAGTGAATGCCTCTGTTAAACTTCTGCAGAATTTAATGGAAGCTGTTTATATCTAGCAGATTGATGCCCAACTATAATTCCAGGTGATTACATGTTTTCTTTAAGTGTTCATGATTTCCATATACCGTGTGCTTAAGTCTGCATGGTCATTTCAAATTGACCATTGAGAAATTGCTCAAGGGGAAAATTATCCCCGTAGAAGTTACAGGAAGCTTCAGGACTAGGAGTGGGTGGGGCCAAGACACCAAGATCTGAGAAGGGCGGTCATCTTTTGTACCATAAAACAAAGGGTCTTAGAGATTAATTTATCAACTTTCTAACAGATTTTGCATCCTGCTCATATATTCCAAAGCAGTTTATCCAATTTTAGACTATTGTTCTTTAATTTTTTATTAATCCTCTTAATGCCATAAAATTTTATTACTTAACATGAGACTCTGCAGCCATGTAGAGTCAAATTCACCTCGAATTATAGCTTTCTTCTTGAATGTAAAAAAAAATGGCAAATTTCCTTTCCAAGAGGAGTGGGTGGAAATTATGAATCACTTTTCTGGATATGAGTCTGCTTATTTTTACCACAGCATTGAGGTTAACCTGCTTGCCTGCTCTCTGTCTTTCCTAATGATTGTCTAGTGATAATTATGGATAGAGTCCAACAAATTGTTGAATAAAACCATAATTCTGGGGGACAAAACTAAGAAATTAGGACCCATCATTTGCCCTAAAGATAACATGTAGCCGTCAGAGGGCCTGGCATAAATCTCATCTTCAACAAATCCATTGTCTTGCTGAAAAGAAATTTCAATATTCAAATCTCATCTTCAAAAAATCCATTGTCTTGCTGAAAAGAAATTTCAATATTCAATATTCAAATTGTTCTCTATTCTAAAGAGCATGAATGTTCAATGATGTTGATGTAATCTCTTACATAATTTTTAAAAATTTTAAAGCTAAGTAAACGCTAGTTTAACTTTCACCAATTTCTTTCTCATGAAACTTCTAATAGTTTGACTATATTTCAGTAGACTGTATATCCCTAAGAGATTAGATAAAGTATAAAAATTTCCCAAAATTATTACTTGATTTCCCATTATTATTTATTATTGATTAACACATGTGTTTTCTCCATAATTCCTATTGGCATCATGCAAGATATTAATGTATTATCAGTAATATATTTTGAGAAACATTGTTCTACAAAAATGTTCATTTTATACAACAATAATTTGAAAATACATTTTCAAAATATACAGGTTTTCTTAGATTCCAAAGAATCTCTAAAACTGATTGCATCATTTCCCAATTTCTGTTCCCATTATAAGTCTATAATAATAGATCACAAGTTTTGAAAGTATTTATTAAAATTAACTCTTGCACAAATGCTGACATTAATCTCCTTGTATTTCTCACATTTGAATCAACAGAACATAGCAATGCTGTTCTCTAGTAGATTATAATTGCATGTTAGATATGGGGGACATCTCTATCCTGGTACTATGCATAATGCATGAATGTGAATAAGTGATTCACCATTTTATAGTTGGAAATAGATAGATATTACAATTGGTTTGTCCCCTTTTCAATTTAAATTAGTGCAAGAATGAGGTTAGATTATCTAACATTTTGGGCTGATGAATTATATGATTCAGTATCTTCCATCTCTAATGACGGAGAACATTCTTATAATGATAAAAGGGACAAGAGGTATAAGATGATTTTTAAATTCTGTTAAAAAGAGATATCTAAGTCTTCAAAAATATCCTAAAAATATTAAAATATCAAACAACGTTGGTAATGGAGGATGGTTAAGAAGTAGTCTTGGGGGCGGGACACGGTGGCTCAACAGGCAAGAACACTTGCCTGCCATGCCAGAGGACCTGGGTTCAATTCCTGGTGCCTGCCCATGTTAACAAAAAAAGGAAAAAAAGTAGTCTTGGACGTTGGGCCAATGAAGTTTCAATCCCATTACTCTGTATAACTGCTATATAATAGTGTCTATGTATTTATTTATCTAAATTATCTTCAAAGAACCTATTCCTTAGCTTTACTGCTTTCAACATATCAAAACTTATGCACCAAAACATTTGCTGTAAACAATGACAAAGTGTAGTCACAGATACTCAATAAAGTGACAATGACAGGAACTGTGGATAAAAAATCAATATATAGATTAAGAAATGAATGATTCCTGATTTTTTTACACTTTTTTCCTCTTAGATATCACAAAGTTTTAAACTACTACTGGTTTATGACTATGACAATGCTCAATTTCCCTGATGTGACAGAGTTTATTCTTTTGGGATTAACAAGTCACAAGGAATGGCAAGTTCTCTTCTTCATCATTTTTCTCATGGTCTATCTTATCACCGTTGTAGGCAATTTTGGTATGATCATGTTAATTAAGGTCAGTCCACAGCTTAATAGCCCCATGTACTTTTTTCTCAGCAATATGTCATTTGTTGATATCTGGTTTTCTTCCAATGTCACCCCTAAAATGCTGGAAAATCTGTTATCAGAGACAAAAACTATTTCTTATGCAGGTTGTTTAGTGCAGTGTTTTTTGTTCATTGCCTTTGTGCATGTAGAAATTTTTATTCTTGCTGTGATGGCCTTTGATAGATATATGGCAATTGGCAACCCCCTGCTCTATGGCAGTAGAATGTCAAGGGTTGTTTGCACTTGACTGATTTCTTTCCCTTACATATATGGTTTTCTGACTAGTCTGGCAGCAACACTATGGACATATGGCTTGTACTTCTGTGAGAAAATTGAAATCAACCACTTGTACTGTACAGACCCACCTCTCATCAAAATGGCCTGTGCTGGGACCTTTGTAAAAGAATATACAATGATCATACTTGCAGGCATTAACTTCACGTATTCACTGATGATAGTTATCATCTCTTAGCTGTTCATTGTCAACACCATTCTATGCATGCACTCTGCTGATGGGAGGAAAAAGGCCTTCTCCACCTGTGGGTCCCACTTGACAGCTGTTACCATATTTTATGGGACCCTCTTATTCATGTATCTCAGGCGGCCCACGGAGGAGTCTGTGCAGCAGGGGAAATGGTGGCCATGTTTTATACCACAGTGATTCCCATGCTGAATCCCATGATCTACAGTCTGAGGAACAAGGATGTGAAAGAAGCCATGAACAAAGTGATCAGGAAACAATGTCAATAAAACAAAATTGAATTAATTGTCCCTTATATATTTCACAAATATTTGTTGGGCAACATATTTCTGTCAAGAACATAGGAAAGTTAAGCTGAAGACCTGTGTTTTGAAAGAAAGACACTCAAATTGGGAGTAAAAACAATAGATTGACCCATTCCTGGTGGTGTAATTAGTGAGGATTAATTGATATGGTATAATTGAAAGTTGTTAGAATGGAAAATTTTGAGCAGAACAATTGTTATTACAATAAAAAGTGGAAAAAAAGATCATTGAAAAGCTGTTCAAGTGCCTCGCTAAAATCAAAAGATCAAAAAATTCAGCAGATGCATTTTAAAGTAGCTATTTATTTGCCTATTTAAAGGGGAATTAGTGGCAGAGAAAATTACCAGCATATTTAATTTTGTTTCAAAGCATGGTTTTTTAAATGAGAGTCTCTCTAATATCTATGACGTTGTTTAACTCTTCTTTCTTTGTGAGAAAGGGACTAACTCTTCAGAGATTTCCACTTTCAGAAGAGCAAAACTTACGTATTTGATTATTTTACCAGCCTTGCTTCTCCTAAGAGACACAAGAAGTGTTTGTCTTTATAGATTACAGCAACCACAGAGTTTTAATTCTAGGATGCCAAATTGTGCACTTCTCACCTGCCTTAACCAAACTGGCTTCGACCTACAATCTCATGGAGCAGTGGGTAGAATTAGTAGATGTGTGCATCATTATAAAACATGGCTTCCTGGATTCCACTTAATGGATTAAATTGATATTTATTCCAGAATATTTTGCTCATCTGATGCTAATTTCTATGGTTTTTATATTTGAAAGAAATAAAATTTTTAGTGAGGGTAGCTATTTGTTGTCAACATTAATTTCCTGCTGTGATAATCTTAATATGTTTTGATATCTCTTATACCTCATTTCATAAACCAGACGCTTGAGGTGACAATATACTTTCTGAAAGTATATATATCCTTAACAATCAATCAATACAGAAATCAAATAAAAAATCACCTTTAGTTTGGGTGCAGATAATAAATAAATTATTAAATGTAAGTCACACATTCTTAATTACACATCAGTAATTACCAATTTCTCTTCAATGATGCAAAGATAAAATGAGATTGGTGCAATGTGAGAACAATCATTCTTCTTTGTCCTTTGTTGAATTTTTGTTTTCCTTAAGGGAAACCAGAAACACATAAAAGCTCATATCCACACACTCATACACAGATAACATGGACATTCTTTTAAAACCCATTTTATATGCAAATTAATGCTAATTTAATTAAATTGTTATATAATTGTTTATGATTGCAAAAATTGAAACCCTTAATGACTATAAGAACTAACTTAATGCTACTTTGGGAATGGGTTGGATTGAAAGTAATTTATTTTGTGGGTAAAACTAATTACTCACCATTTATTGGTGACAATAATAGTTGCCAATATGCCAAACTACTTGATGATTATGAATACTTTCAAAATATGGTTTTAAAACTTTGTGGCAGGTGGGAAGATGTGGTTGGATAATCTCTATTACCTAATTTTTCAAAAACGTAACCCATTCCGTTTATATTTTGGGAAAGTTAGTGCTACATAAGGAATGACTATGCCAAAGTCAGTGGGTAAATAATGGTGTTGTTTTGAGTCTTAAAATTTCAAATTAATTTGTAGGTGATCTTGGACAAGTCACTTACATCACATCCAGTTTAGTCGGCCATGGTCTACAAAGCCCTCTCTGACTTACAATGCCTATCAAACTTGATTCCTTTGGCATAGCTAAAGTGTTTTTACCATCTGATGAAAATTCAAGATACTTCTGTAAAATATATATATTTTAATCGATGTCATTGTCATAATTATTTTTACATCTATCAGGTTAACTATTTTTAATCATCTCCAACATATAACTCTAGAGCACATTTATACCCCTCTCTCCTTCAATGTCTCTTGTCTTTCTCTCTGGCACCTTTTTTCTCTCAAACACACACATACATATATATACACACAGTTACATACCTGATTCCATTAAAATTTTGATTTTTTTAAAGACAGTGGGTATTAGGTTATACTACTCTGGTGCAAATGAGATCACCTGATGGGTTTTTTCTGTAATAGGTGGGAAGGACTCTGGATTTAGAGTACTTGGGCACTGAGTTATGCAAAAGAAAGCTTTACCTGGCCCAGTTCTGCCCATAGTTTTCCAGACCAAATAGAGGCAGTACATAGTTTAGAGTTCATGAACAACCTAGGATGCCAACCTAATTCTTTTGCTTGCTCACTTTGTAAACTTGATAAAAAAAAAACTTAAGCTCTTATTTACTTTATAAAATCAATATTTTATTCGGCAAAATTGGGGCTATTAGTCACAACTCTATAGATGGTGGTGTGTTAATACTTGTAAACTGCTTAAAAGTGAAACTATACAAATAATCTCATTATTTTACAACTTGAGGTGGCTGTCACTGGGCTGACAGTCTTTCCTTATCTATCTCATAACCACCTTGTAAGATAGAATTTTTCCATTCCACAAGTGAGTAAATTGAAGCTCAAAATTATGTCATTTACTCATAATCATGTAATTAAGGTGGTGGGGCCATGGTTTGATTTTAGAGGTGTTTCACATCAAAAGCCATAGTCTACTACAAGCCAAACAATTATGCAGGTAGAAGGAAAATTATTTATACAATAATCTACAATATTGCCAATGTTCTCTGCTTGGATTCCTTCTCCCCAATTATTGCCACTTGATCCATAATTTTGAAGCAGGTGTCATCTGTAAAAATTACCGTGTGAAGCATAGGACTAACACTATTACAATCATCAATCCTGAAAATATTGGTCCTTATTAGGGACATAGCAGCATATGAAGGAAAGTGATTCATAAAAATTTGCATGATACAAACCAAGAATATTTTCTTGAGATGCATAATTTCCAAGCATGACAATCAGAGGGCAGAACCAATGGGAAATTGGTAGACCATTTTGGATCTCTTGATTCCATTATAAGAATTATTCTTCCAATTAATACTTCTTCCCTATCCTATCCATGAGGCATTTCTAGAATTTTGATTATTGTTTCTTTCATAATTACATGGTTGGTCCCTTAGGGAGATGCTCCAAAATTTCAAGAGTATATTATAAATGTTAAGACATCACTCATTTGCTGTTCTCCTCTGGTGAAGGTAAATCTGAAAATCTGAACTCTTGATAATTCAGATTAATGCAGCCCAATCATTTTATATTAATCCATATTTAAAGAGAAGATGAAGACCTTACCCTTAGACTTATTTGCTAACCTATATTTTACTGTGTGAAGATATATTTCTATTACATTTTCTTATTTGTATCCATAGTATGTTCAAAGCTATCTAAGAATGTGATCATTATAATGAAGATTTATAAAGCTTGGTATTTGTCATTGGTTCTTCTTTAACCGTTCTTTATAGTTAATGAAAATTGGTTTTCCCATGGTTCTTCAAAAATATGTATGAATGGGGTTGGGAGTATGGATTCAGTATGAAGTATGGAGAAGTGATTATTCCTTCACTGTTTTTCCGATGGGAAATCCCTGAAGTTTTAACACAGATGATACCATATTTTTATATTACATATTCCATCATCCCTATTGTGTAAATAGGTAATATGATGTGTACTATATAATAGACAGCACTTAGTCACTTGATGCTATGTTGTTGGATCCCCTAACTATGGTAGGAATGGGGAGGCAATGCTCTGCAGCTCAGCCTTCCTGGACAGAGTCATGCAACCCTCAGTTAGTCCATCAAAGATGAACTATCCAAAAGACATTCTTCTGTCTGGAAGGGCAATCAAACTGAAATTTAAATTAAAATAAAAAGAATAATTGAATAGATAATTAAAGAGGCAGCCACAAGAGGTGGTAAAAGGTATAATATAGGAGTCAAATTTTTTGGTTTACTTCTCAATCCCATCACTCAGATCTGACCTGGGGAGGCCCTGAATCTCTCAATGCTTCAGTTCCTCAAATGGAGATGTCAGTAGAGCCTGTTTCATATCACCTTTGCATGCAGAGAGCTTAGAAAGCAGTCGGAAAGTTTACTATTCATAATGTTTTGAACCAACTGCTACCATTAGTAAAAAATTTTTTTCTTAGGCTTACAATACTGGAATTTAAATGTATCATATGAAGCTGATCTCAGGATCAGGAGGTTTTTAAAAAAATGTGTTTGTGAATATTCCTGAGTATCTGTTTTATATATATAACAAGTGAGCTAGTTAGCTTAAGGGATTCCAAGAGGAATAAGTCAAACTCTATTGCCAGGGTGCTAATGATTATTTGCAGAGGAAGATAAATTCACACACCATAGAGGAACTGAATCAAAATTAGAAAATAAGCTGGGTCCCTATGTGGTATTAGCTTATATTTCTGAGATGCTTGAATATTTATATACTATCATTATAGCATATAAAGATAGTATATATTAGTTCAATTTACCCAACTAGCACTCTGCCAATTAGAGAATCATGGGCTCTTGCCTCCAAGGCCAGGAGTTTTAACATAGGAATGTCTTTATACTGAGCCCTTTTTCCAGCGTCTTCAGCTCTCATCTGGTTATTTCCACATACGAACTAAAATAGAGAATCTACTCTCTTGGAAATCTAAAATAAAGGGAACCTTAGACCAGTGTCTTCAGCTCTCATCTGGTTATTTCCACATACGAACTAAAATAGAGAATCTACTCTCTTGGAAATCTAAAATAAAGGGAAACTTAGACCAGTATTGAAACTTAAGTGTTTATGCAGTTATTCATTTTAAACATAGTATTTTTATTTCCCATTTTAAGCATTTTAAGGATAACCAAACAGTCCATAGAGATTAACTTCCTAAAGGTACACTGCTAGTAAGTGAAGGGAACATGATATGATCATTAAAGTTCATTCATTCTTTAATATACAAAAGGTTCTTTCTAGCAATGCTCATTTGGAACATACCAAGCTTATAATTCTTTGAGCCACTGAACTTGTGTTCCTCTTTCCCCCAATTTTTACAAAGTTGGCTACTTCATACCAGCCTAAAAGTCATTTCCTCAGAGACAATTTTCTTTGGCCATGCATTATGCATCTTCTTCCCCCTTATTCCTAATCTTTTTAACATGCTAAACATTTGGCATGAATGTTCTTACTACCTAAAATAATTTTATTTATCGCTCTTCAATAAGAATGAATTATAATAAGAAAAGGAATCTTGCATATCTTGTTCACTGATACATTTCCAAAATTTAGAAAAGCTTGAGTTAACATGTAATAAATACATCTGACATATCGTTAGTTGTCCTTGATGTTTACAGGATAAGTAAATGAAACCAATTATAAACCAGGCCTGTTTGTGTATCAGTGAGTATTATTCACTCAGCTCCATTTTTATGGAGACCTTAAATTTCTGTTATGGTCCTAATCCTAGAGATACACCCTTGAGTACTCATGACACACTTTGGTTTCTTGTAAAAAGCAAACTATATAGTTTGGAGATACTTTTTTGTAGTAACTTTTAACTGTGATTTGAATGGTTAGGGATGGTATTTATTAGTTTTGAAAATTAATGGAACCTGAAATGAGCTGCTGCAGTGAATAAAGCAGATCAATGATATTTTACCTCCATATTTATCTATTGTTACTTTCTGATAGTGATGCTAAGTGATTGATACACTCGTGGCTTATTTTGCTGAGATAATAAAAACAGGAAGCATTTACGCTGTTACTTCCCTTTTACATCACCCTTGCAGATGATTTCAATCACACCAGAACAATTTGTAGCAAAATAAAATAAAATATGAGCCTGAATCTAATATTTGGAAAGTTTAAGATAAAGTAGCTTGGTAAATTGTTGTACAAATATATCAATAATTAGATTGTAAGGCCAATATGTAAGACCATTGTCCATGAAAATTATACAGGGGAGTCTTACTCTCCAAGGTGTGTAAAAATGGGTAATCTCATGTCTACTTAAACTTTCATTCACATTGAGAGGCAAATATGACACATGAAAATAATGTTTGATGAAGTGTCAAAGGGCACCTCTTGCTTACTAATTGTCTAGTTGATCTGGGTTTATATTTTAACGTTTCTGGGTCCCAAGTTTCTGTTCTGTCACAAGATATGTTGGAATAGTTTGAGTCTTTGTCTTAGAACTCTCAGTTGTACTTTCATCATGTTTATACTCTCTGATTTTAAGTTATGCTTGCTATAATAATTTAGCAAAGATGTAATGACCTAACTCTAATACCATATACTATACTAGACTCTAAAACTATACATATTAGTAATGAAGGTTATCTACCAATTTTGCAGGTAAGAAACTGGAAAAAGATAAATTGTAACTGTCTATAAGGTATATTGAAGGAAACAATTATGCCTATATTATTTCTCTCTTGAACATTGTACAAACTCTACATTGTTTCATAAATAATTTGATTTAGAATAAGGATAAATGTGACTCAAATATTTCAGCAATAAAAAAATTCCCTTCATGTTTTTAGTTTCTCTGTAGGCAAAACAGGCTGGGCCTCTGATAAAGAAATGTCAAATTTCACAGATGTGACAGAATTTATTCTGCTGGGATTGACTAGTCACCAGGAGCTACAGGTTCTCTTTTTTGTGGTGTTCCTACTCATTTACATTGTCACTCTGTTAGGAAACATTGGTATGATCATTTTGATCAATATTAGTCCCCGGCTTCAGAGCCCAATGTACTTTTTCTTGAGTCATTTCTCATTTGTAGATATCTGAACATTATCCAATGTCACCCCAAAATGCTGGAAAACTTATTATCAGAGGCAAAAACCATTTCCTATGTGGGGTGTTTGGTGCAATGTAACTTCTTCATTGCCCTCAGCCATGTGGAAATCTACATCTTGGCAGTGATGGCCTTTGATCGCTACATGGCCATCTACTGCCCTTTGCTTTATGTCAGCAAAATGTCTAGGACA
The DNA here is from genome assembly GCA_004026745.1 of Myrmecophaga tridactyla. Taxonomy (NCBI): domain Eukaryota; kingdom Metazoa; phylum Chordata; class Mammalia; order Pilosa; family Myrmecophagidae; genus Myrmecophaga; species Myrmecophaga tridactyla. The sequence goes on along the minus strand of PVIY010027445.1, from coordinate 13,564 downwards.
GCCTGTGTTCGACTCATCTCTATGCCTTATGTCTATGGACTCTCCATTAGTCTAATGTGCACACTGTGGACCTATAGCTTGTACTTCTGTGGGAATTTTGAAATCAACCACTTCTATTGTGCAGATCCTCCTCTCATCAAGATTGCCTGTGGTGGGGTCCACATCAAAGAATACACAATGATAGTCATTGCTGGCATTAATTTCACATATTCCCTTTCTGTTATCTTCATCTCCTACACATTCATTGTAGTAGCTGTGCTGCACATGCGTTCTGCTGATGGGAGAAAGAAGGCCTTCTTCACCTGTGGGTCCCACTTGACAGCTGTTACCATGTTTTATGGGACCCTCATATTCATGTATCTCAGGTGGCCCATGGAAGAGTCTGTGGAGCAGGGGAAAATGGTGGCCATGTTTTATACCACGGTGATTCCCATGCTGAACCCCATGATCTACAGTCTAAGGAACAAGGATGTGAAAGAAGCTATGAACAAAGTGATCAGCAAAACATTTTTATTGAAAAAAAATTGAGTAATCATGTCATATGTTTCACGAATACTTTTGGGGCAACCTATTAATGTCAAGGCATTGAAAAGTTACACTGAAGAATTGTGTATTGAAAGAGAGAGAGAGAGAGAGAGAGAGAGAGAGAGAGAGAGAGATTTAAATTGGGATTAAAAATAGTAGATTGACCCATTCCTGGTGTAGAGTCTCACTAATATAAATTCACTTTAATGTGCAACTGTGAGAATTGTATTGATGATCCATTCTAGAGGTTACATTTAAAGATTTGGCTAGATATTGAAAATTGCCACAGTATGTCAAATCCCAACCAGCATTATTCCTAAAAACACTAAAGAACCCTGTGCTCTATATAAGATTTCATAGAAGTTTTACAGACTGATCCTATGTCAGATAAGCTCTGAAAACCAGAGGTAACAGTGTCTCCAAGAACATCAACCAGTTTTATTCCTCTACCCAATAAAGTCAGTACCTCTGCCCAGCACAAAGAAATTAAGTTGATCATTGCCCAAATACTGCTGAAGAGTTTGGGAATGATCAAAGAAGAGATGGAGGTGTGACTGAGAAATTAGGATTTAACAAATGTTTATGACTACTGTCTCATCATGCACATATTTCATTTTAGTTTGTAGTGCATTAGAATAGCCAGAAGGGAAAACCTGAAATTGTTAAATTGTAATCCAGTAGATTTGGACTTTGATAATGATTGTACACTACATTTCTTTTGCCATAAAATCATGAATTGTATAATCCTTGTGTGTGACCCTCCCTTTATCCAGTGTATGGGTAGATAAGTACAAAATAAAGACATGCATGAGAAAAATAAATAAATAACAAAAAAACCCATGGTAACAGATGTTAGTTAACATGTGGGAAACTGTAATTTGTATACATTGGAAGAATGTAAAACAGCTTAGTCACAGTGGAAAATAATCTGGCAATTTCTGGCATAGCTAAATGTAGAGTTACATTCTCATCCAGGAACTCCACTCCTAGGTATTGAACTTCTCCTAGAAAATTAAGCATATTTCCAAACAGAAACTGGTACATGCATGAATGTTCATGACAGCAAGATTCATAATAGCTCCAAAGTGGAAATAGTCCAAATATCCATCAACTGATGAATGGATAAAAACCAATTTTGGCACAGGCATATAATGCAGTGTTACTCAGCCATAAAAAGGAATGAAGTATCGATACATGCTGTAACATGGATGAGCTTTGAAGAATTAAATGAAAGAGTCACAAAAAGCCACATTTGGTAAGAATCCATTTACATGAAATGTCCAGAATAGAAGCAGTCAAAGAGACAGAAGGAGATTTACATTGCTTGAGGCCTGGGGAGGAGAAGGTAATGACTGCTAATGACAAAGGTTTTCTTGCTGAGGTGATAAAAACATTATAAAATTGATTGTAATGATGTCTGCACAAATCTGAAGAGACTAAAAGACATTAAATTAAACACCTTGAACAGGTAAATTATAAGATGTGATTTATATTTAAATAAAACTGTTATTAAAAAACAGGAGATTGATCCATTTCTGGTGACATAAGTAGTGAGGATTAATTAATATATATAATTAAAAGCATCTACTATGGGAAAATTTGAATTGAATAAATACTATTACAATAAAAAGTTAACAAAAAAGATATCTAATGAAAAAAAGTGTAAATACTTAGGTAAAATCAAAAGATAGCTTTTCCTGTTTAAAAATTCAGCGAGTGAATTTTAAAAATCATTTTCACTTGTCTATCTGGAGAATAATTTATGGTGCAGAAAATTAACAACATATTTCATTTTGTTTCATACCACAATTTTAAACTATTAGACTCACTAATAGGGATGAAATTGTTTAATTCTGTTTTCATTGTGAGGAAGGTCAGAACTCTTCAGAGATTTCACTTTCAAAACAGCAAAACATACATTTGATTATTTTTCCCTGTCTTGCTGTTTCATAAGATAAATATCTTGGTAAATGTTTGTCTTTACAGACTATAGTAACTATTGTATTTTAACTTTAGGGTGCCAAATAGTGCACTTCTCACCTGCCTTAGCCAAACTAGCTTTGGCCTATAGACTGATGGAATAGTACATAGAATTAGATGTGTGTGTCATTATAAAAGCATGGCTTTATGGACTCCACTTAACAGATTAAATTGAAATTTATTTTGAATATTGTGCACCTCTGGGACTAAGATATGGTGCCTAATTTCTTTGGTTAATTTTCATATTTGAAAGAAATATAATATTTAGTGAAGGGATGCTGTTTGTTGTGAACATTAATTTCCCATCATGATAATATTAATGTATTCTGATATCTCTTGTACCTCATTTCATAAACCACCAACCTGAGGCAAAATATATTTCCTGAAAGTCTATGTGTCCTCAGGCTAACTAATCAATAAATCAATTGAGCAACGATTTTTGGTTTTGGAGCTGATGATAAATAGCTAGTGAAATGCAATTCACACATTTTTATTACACATGTAAGTAATTACATATTTCTCTTCAATGATGCAAAAATATAACAAGATAGTTTCTATGTGAGAAGAATTATTCTTCTTTGTCCTGTGTTGAATTTGTATTTTCTTTAAGGGAAAACAGAAACACATGTGTATTCATTTCCACACAAACACACAAAGATAGCACGGGCAACCTTTATAAAACTATTTATATATGCAAACGGATTGCTAATTTAGATGAAATTGTAATATTACTGTCTTTAGTTGTAAAAATTCAAACTGTAAGGACCCTAAGAATTAACTTATTTAACGTTACATTGCAGATGACTTAAACATATTTTGTCAGTAAAACTGTTTACTTGCCATTTATTAGAAAACATATATGTGCCAAAATAGGTACTGATTATGAATATACTTCAAAAAATCCAGCCATCAAAACAAGCAAACTCACCACACTCCCCCTGTCTACATGGGACATGACTCCCAGGGGTGTGGACCTTCCTGGCAAGGTGGGACAGAAATCCTAGAATGAGTTGAGACTCAGCATCAAGGGATTGAAAAAGGGGATTGAGAAAGGGAGAAAAATGAGACAAAGTGTCAATGGCTGAGAGATTCCAAACAGAATCAAGAGGTTATCCTGGAGGTTATTCCTATGCATTAAATAGATATCACCTTGTTATTCAAGATGTAATGGAGAGGCTGGAGGGAACTGCCTGAAAATGTAGAGCTGTGTTCCAGTAGCTATGTTTCTTTTTTTTTTTAATTTGCATATGGGCAGGAGGCACCAGGGTTCGAACTCCAGACCTCCAGCACGGCAGGTCGGAGCTCTGCTCGCTGAGCCACAGCAGCCGCCCAGTAGCCATGTTTCTTGATGATGATTGAATAATGATACAACTTTCACAATGTGACTGTGTGATTGTGAAAACCTTGTGTCTGATGCTTCTTTTATCTACCTTGTCAACAGATGAGTAGAACATATGGATTAAAAATAAATAATAGGGGGAACAAATGTTAAAATAAAAAAATCATAATAATTATAAAGCTTTTAAAACTTGGCAGTATTTGGCAGAAGAGTTTGGATTATCTTCATTACTTCAGTTTTTCAAAGATGAAACACTTTCTGCTTATCTTTTTGGAGAGTTATTATTACATGTAGAATAAATAAGCCATGGCCAATGATTAATGAGTGTTGCTGTTTGAGTTTTCAAACTTCAAATTAATTTGTGGGTGATGCTGGACCACTCGCTTATGTCACATCCAGTGTTGCAGATTACAAAGTCCATGATCTCCAATATTTCTCTGATTTATAATGCCCATCAGATTAGACTCTTTGGCAGAGCTTAAAGTGACTTTTGTCATTTGCTGAAAATTCAGGATACTTCTGCAAAGCATATTTTAAAAATTGATGGCACTGTTATAATTATTTTTACAACTATCAACTTAATTATATTTAACCATCAGCAATATATGTAACCATAGAGCACATTTATCTTCCTTCTCCCTCTGTGTCTTTTTCTCTAACTCTGTCTCTGTTTCTCTTTCTCTTTCAAGCACACTCACATATTTTCTTCTTTTCAAATTTAGATTTTCTTGCCACAGTGGGTATTAGGTATTGTTCTGTAGTGCAAATGAGATCACAAAATGTCTTTCCTCCATAAATGATGGGAAGGAACTCAGGAGTTCAGAGTACTTGGGCATTGAGTGAAGCAAAAAAAAAAGAAAGAAAAGCTTTGCCTGAACACGATTCTGCCCATAGATTTCCAGAGCAAACAGAGGCAGGACATAGTTCAGAGTTAATGAATGAACAACTTAGGTCGCCAATTATTTCACTTGTTCACTTTGAAGACTTGGTTGAAAAACTTAAGCTCAAATGAAAATGTTTTCAAATTAACTGTGGTGGTGAAAGCACAGCTCTGTGATTATACCAAAGGCCATAGAGGTACACATGGATAGATTATATGGTGTGAGGATTAAAGTGCTTAAAAAATATGATAACCAAAAGAGACCCATGTTATCATGCAAATATCAGACAAAATACACTTTAACTAATTAAAACCGTTACAAGGGGTAAAGAAGGACATGATATGCTGATAGATGGGTCAGTCAAATCAACAAGGAGTATTAAAACTATACATAGATATGAATACCAGGCAGACCCCAAAGTTTTTGAAGCAAATACTGACAGATTGGAAGAGAGAAATAAAAGGTTGTCTATTACTAGTAGGAAATGTCAATAGAACATTTTCAATAATGGGAAGAACATCTAGACAGAAGACCAATAAGGAAACAGAAGACTTGAATGATACTATAAACTCATTAGACAGACATGTATAGAACATACAACCCCCAAATAGAAGGACATGCATTCTTCTCTAGTGCTCGTGGGTCATTCTCCAGGATAAGTATATGCTAGGTCTCAAAAATAAATAAATAAATGAATAAACTGAATTTCATATTTACTTTACAGAACACACATTTTATTTTTCAAAATGGAGATAATATTAGTCATCTACTAATGGAGATAAAATTAGTCACTACATAGATGACTACATAAATGGTGAGTTAATACTTGTAAACTGCTTAGTTTATGCAAATAATTCCATTTGTTTTAGCACTTCATTTGCAGCTGACAGCAGGTTGAGAGTCATCTCTTAATTATCCCCAAATGACACTGTAAGAATAAAATTTTCTAGTCCATGGTGAGACAATTGAAGCTAAAAATCATGTTACTTGTCATACGTCACATAGTTAAGGTGGTAGAGCCAAGGTTTGATTTCAGAGCTGTTTCATCTCAAAAGCTATGCCTTTTTATATCCAATAAATTATGAATGCAGAGGGAGAAATTCTTTATACTACAATCTACTACTTCACCAGTGACTTCTCCTTAAATTCCTTCTTCCATATTGTCACCACATGAGCCCTGCTATTGAGGCAGGTGTCATCTGTGAAAATTACCAAGCAATGCAAAGAACATGCATTGTTATAATCATCTATCCTGAAAATGGTACTTATTAGGGGCATAGCAGCAAAGGAAAGAAAATGATTCATCATCATTTTGCTAGAAACCAAAAATATTCTGAGATGCATGATTTCCAAGTGTGACGTAAAGAAGACAGAACCCATGTGAAGCTGATAGGCAGATTTTGATCTCTTGATTTCATAAGAATTATTTTTCCAGTGAATGCTTCTTCCTATATCCTGTCACTGAGATGTTTCTAGAATTTTAATTATTATTTCTTTCATTATTACATGTATGGTCCTTTAGGGAGATGGTCCCAGTATTCAAGACTATTATAAATGTTGAGAAATCACTCATTGGACTGTTCTCCTCTGTTGAAGGTAAATCTGTAAATTCTGAACTCTGCAATTAGGATTAATTCAATTCTAACCAATTTAATTAATTGCAGTTCAGATTAATGCAGTCCAATCATTTTATTGTAATCTGTATTTAAAGATAAGTTGAAGACCTTCAACTTAGATTTATTTGCTAGCGCAATATTTTAATGTGTGAAGCTGTATTTCTGGTACATTTTCTTATTTTTATGCATATCATGTTCAAAACTAGGTAAGAATGTATTCATTATAATGGGGATTTATAGAACTCATTCATTTTTCATTTATTCTTCTTACACAGCTACAGAATATTGGTTTTAACATTGTTCTTTTTAAATATGTATCAATGGGTGGTGGATATTGAGCAGTATGAGGGCTTGGAGATGTGATTTTTCCTTCAGTTTTTCTCCATGAGAAATTCCTGAAATGTTAATACAGATGAGTCTCTATTTTCATACTGTATATTCCATCCTCCCAATGGTCTAAATAGATAATATGATGTGCAATATGTAATAAACAGCACTTAGTCATCTGATCCTATGTTGTTGAGATCACCTTACTTTGGAGGGAATGGAAAAGCAATGGTCTACTACATCTGTAGGTCAGCTTTCATGGAGAAAATCATGCAACCCCCAGCTAGTCCATCAAAGATGAACTATCAAAATAATAACTTTCTTATGTCTGGAAGGGCAATCAAACTGAATTTTAAAAAGAAATAAATCAAATAATAGAACAGATTATCAAGGAGGCATCCATAAGAGGTGGTTAAGAATATAATACAGGAGTCAGATTTGCATGTCAATCCCATCAATCCTATCTGACCCAGGGAGGCTCTGAATCTCTCAGTACTTCAGCTCCTGAAATGGAGATGGTAATAGAGCCTCTTTCATATCACCTTTGCATGCAGAGGGCTTAGAAAGCTGTCAGTAAGTCACCTATTTTTAATGTTTTAAAGCTGCTGCTACTTTTACTAGAAGAATTTTTCAATGTTTGCATTGGAATTTAAATATATTGTATGAAGCTGATTTCAGGAGGTGTTAAAACATATACTTGTGAATATTTCTGAGGATCTATTTTAGATATATAACAAGTGAGCTCATTAGCTTAAGGAATTCCAAGAGGAATAAGGTAAACTCTACTACCAGATAACTAATGATTATTTGTAGAGGAAGACATATTCACACTCCACATAAGAATATTGAAACAAAATTGGAAAAATGGGTTAGAAAACTGATCTTCTTTTACAGCAGGTAATATTAGCCTATATTTCTAAGATGCTTGACTTTTTATATAATATCTTGCATTTTAAATAATACAGTAGTTCAATTAATTCAAGTAAAGCTCTCTGTTAGAGAATCATGTGCTCATGCTTTGAAGGTCAGGAGTTTTTAAGTTGGAAAGTATATGAGCTTAGCTCTATTTCTGATGTCTATAGCTCTCATCTGGCTATTTCTACACATGAAACAAAATTGAGCATTTATATTCTATTTTCATTTCATGAAAATTTGTAAGAAGAAACTTTAGATGGGCATTGAAACTTCAGTGCTTATTACGTAATGTACCCAATTCATTTTAAACATAATATGTCAATTACTCTTATTTACCATTTTAAGGTTAGCAAAATAGTCCATAGAGATTAACTTCCCATGTATATACTGCTACTAAGTGAAGGGATCATGAAATATCATAAAGTTTATTCACTCTTTAATATAGAAAGAATCTTTCTAGTAATCTGCATTTGGAATACGCCAAGCTAACAGTTCCTCTTCTGAGGTTTTGAACTTGAACTCCTTCTATACCCAATTTTTACAAAGCTGACTACTTCAACTCACTGAAAAATGAATCTCAGAAAAATTTTCTTTGGCGATACTTTCTTCTACCTTCTCCCTGTTATTCCCAATCTTCTTAGCAGGCTAAACTTTTCTCAAAACTGTCCCTACTACCTAAAATATTTCTTTTATTTATGTCTGTTCAATAGGAATGTGTTATGATGATAGCAGGAACCTTGTGTATCTTCTTCACACACATATTTACAGAATTTACAATAGTTTGAGATACCATCTAATAAATACATCTGCATATTATTAGTTGTCCTTTATGTTTGTAGAATAAGTTAATGAAACCAATTATAAACTAAGGCTGATTTGCACACCAGTGTGTGCTAAGTGTTCACACACCATTATTATGGAGAGCTTGCATTCCCAAGATGGTCCTAATCATACAGATTCTTCCTTAAACACTCATAACACTTTTGCCTCTTCTAAGAAGCCAACTGGGGAAATTATTTGATGTAGTTTGCTAGCTTCCAGAATGCAACACACCAGAGATGGATTGGCTTTTAATAAAAGGGGATTTATTTAGTTAAAAATGTATATTTCTTCCAAGGAAAGGCAGCTAACTTTCAAATTGAGGTTCTTTCTTACACGGGAAGGCACAGGATGGTCTCTGCTGGCCTTCTTTCCAGGCCTCTGGGTTCCAACAACTTTCCCTGGGGTGATTCCTTTCTGTATCTCCAAAGGCCTGGTCTGAGCTGTGAGTGCTGAGATGAGGTATGCTGAACTGCTTTGGTTGGTTTCTTTCATTTAAGCACTAGCCAATTAAATCAAATATCATTCATTGCAGCAGGCACGCCTCCTAGCTGACTGCAAATGTAATCAGTGACAGATGAGGTTCACATGCCATTGGCTCATGGCCACAGCAACAGAACTAGGTGCCTTAACCTAGCCAAGTTGACACCTGAACCTAACTACCACAGTATTATTTGGGGATATTTTCTCTGTGATAACTTGAAATCCGGATTTGAATGGTTAGGGCTGGTTCTGTGAGAAACAATGGAATCTGAAATGAGCCACTGCAATTAATAAAGCACATCAGTGATATTTTACCTCAATATGTATCTATTGTTACATTTTGATAGTGATGCTAAGTGACTGATACAGTTGTAGTTTACTTTTCTGAGATTACAAAAACAAAGTTATGCTGTTACAGCCATCTTACCTCTCCCTTGTCATGGTAGCAATCAAATCAGAATAATTTGAAGCAAAAATAAAATAAAATATGAGGCTGAATCTAATATTTGGAAAGCATATGATAAAGTAGTTTGATATAATGTAGGACAAACATGTCAAGAACTAGATTATAAGGCCAACATATAAGGCCATCCACTGTATAAAAGTTGAACAGTGAAAGTTTACTCTCTAAGGGATGTAAAAATGGGTAATGTCATATAATTTTCCATTTTTGGTGATAATTAGAGACAGCTATAACATGGAAAAGATATTCAATTGAGTAGCAAAGGTCTTCTGACTTAACAATTGGCTAGCTGATCTGGGTTTGTATTATACCATCTCTGTGTCTCACGTTTCTTTTCCATCCAATAAAATATTGCAATAATTTGAGTCTTGTTTTGTGACTCTCAGTCGGAATTTGGTCATGCTTGTGCTCTCTGATTTAAAGTATGTCTACTGTAATAATCTAGAAAGATATAATTGCCCAATTCTAATACTATATTTATTTGTAATGAATGTTATCTACATATTTTGCAGCTGAGATACTGGAAAAAGATAAATTGTAACTTTATAGTGCATAGGAAAAAAACAATTATGCCTATATTATCTCTCTCTTGAGCAATGTGCAAACTCTACATCATTTCCTAAATGAGTTGATTTAGAGTAAGGATGAATGTGACTTAAATGTTTCAACAACAAAAAAAATCCTCTTCACATTTTGTCTTTCTCCATAGGCAAAACAGGCTGGGCCTCTGATAAGGAAATGCCAAATTTCACAGATGTGACAGAATTTATTCTGCTGGGGTTGACTAGTCACCAGGAGCTACAGGTTCTCTTTTTTGCGGTGTTCCTACTAGTTTACACTGTCACTGTGTTAGGGAACATTGGCCTGATCATTTTGATCAGTATCAGTCCCCAGCTTCAGAGCCCAACGTACCTTTTCTTGAATCATTTCTCATTTGTAGATATCTGGTCATTATCCAATGTCACCCCAAAAATGCTGGAAAACTTATTATCAGAGGGAAAAACCATTTCCTATGTGGGGTGTTTGGTGAAATGTTACTTCCTCATTGCCCTCATCCACGTGGAAGTCTACATCTTGGCAGTGATGGCATTTGATTGCTACATGGCCATCTGCCACCCTTTGCTTTATGGCAGCAAAATGTCTAGGACAGCCTGTGTTCAACTCATCTCTGTGTCTTATGTCTATGGATTCTCCGTTAGTCTAATGTGCACACTGTGGACCTATGGCTTGTACTTCTGTGGAAATTTTGAAATCAACCACTTCTATTGTGCATATCCTCCTCTCATCAAGATTGCCTGTGGTGGGGTCCACATCAAAGAATACCCAATGATAGTCATTGCTGGCATTAATTTCACATATTCCCTCTCTGTTCTCCTCATCTCCTACACCCTCATTGTCGTAGTCATGTTGCATATGTGCTCTGCTGATGGGAGGAAGAAAGCCTTCTCCACTTGTGGGTCCCATTTGACAGCTGTTACCATGTTTTATGGGACCCTCATATTCATGTATCTCAGGCGGCCCACAGAGGATTCTGTGGAGCAGGGGAAAATGGTGGCCGTGTTTTATACCACAGTGGTTCCCATGGTGAATCCCATGATCTACAGTCTAAGGAACAAGGATGTGAAAGAGGCAGCCAACAAAGCAATCATCAAGGCTAACTTGGGGCGGTGAAACTGCAATAGTTATTTTGTTACATTGGAAAATAGTATAAATGACAAAGTATAAATGTCCCTGTTCACAAATGACTTTCTATGGGCAATTCTTGCTTACATTAATAGATTCAAACACCATTATGCCTTACGTCAAGAATGGACTTGCAGACTTGGCATGCTGTGTTCTACATATCTAATTATTTTATTAAAACTGACATCATTTTAGTAGTTTAAAAAACTTGTTACATAATGAGATAATAATATATGTCCTTAATATGTGACATTGGATAGGAAGCAACATTTTCACTCTAATTATCTGTTTTACGGCCCTAACTCTATTCATTTATGTATATTCTGATGTATTTTTTTCTGAACTTGAAGAAGGTGGAATATGTTTGAAAAGTCCTCATTAAAACAGTCATACACACAGGATGAATGAGTATGTGTTTTCTGATGTTTAACTTCTGAACTTTGGCCATATCAAGTTGTCCCATTAAACCCTTGGCTAATCATTTTATTTGAAAATGTTGTTTGATTCCAGTCTCTTAATAGTAATATTAGCTTTTTTGTACTTTTTTTTTCATCAGCTGGCACCGGGAATCAAACCTGGATCTCAGGCATGGCAGGCGAAAACTCTGCCTGCTGAGCCACCATGGCCCACCTGTTTTTTGTAACATTGTTGTAATATATTCACACTGTATATAACCTATCCAAAGTATAAAATCAATGGTTCACATTAATTCATGATCTCATATCTCATAATTAATTTTAGAATGTCTTCATTACTCTAGAGAAGAAACAAGAACAAAAAGTAAATCTCCAATACTCCTATACCTCTTATCCCCCTACCTAACTGTTGACCCATAGTGTTGGTGAAGTTCATTTGTTACTTGATGAAAGAATATTAAAATATCACTGTTAAATCTTGTCCATAGTTTGCAATAGATAAGTTTGCCTCTATACCTCTCTATAGTTAACTCCTTATAATAGTGTCTTATATTTGTTCTAGTTCATGAAAGAACTTTTTAATTTTTTTTATATTTGTTTATTTAATCACAATCACAGTCCACCATAATATTTGCTGTTATACATTTCCATGTTTTAAACTCCAACTTTCCTCATGGTGAAATAAATGACTACAATTTCCCTTTTCCGTACGTTCACCGACTATTCGATATGATTAATTATAATAATAACCTGCTAACATCACTTCTACTCATTTTGATATAATTTAGTACAATCTAATTAAAACATTCAGTGCATAATAAGAAATTGCTCCACATTCTCTGGCCTCATTTTAGATCTGTTCTATATTTTATGTCAATGAGTTTACATATTATAAGTATTCCCCAGGGTTCATCCATTTTGTCGCATGCTTCAGGACTCAACTTCTTCTTACTGCTGAATAATATTCCATCATATGTATATACCACATTTTCTTTTTCCATTGATGGGTCGATGGACACTTTTTTCCCCATTTTTTGACATCTGTGAATAATGTCCCTATGGACATTGGTGTGCAAAATGTCTGTTTGAATTCCTGCTTTTAAATCATCTGGGTGTATCCTGAGAAGCTGGATTGCCTTGTTGTATGGTAACTTTATACTTAGCTTCCTGAGGAATGTCCAGACTCTCTTCCTCAGCAGCTGCACATTTTATATTCCCACCACTAGTGAATATGAGTTCTTAATTCACCACATCCTGTTCACGACTGTAGTTTCCTGTTTGTTTAATAGTGGCCATCCTTTTGGGTGTGAGAGGATATCTCATTGTGGTTTTGATTTGTATTTCCCTAATAGTGAGGCTGGGCATCTTATCATGTGCCTTTTAGTCATCTGCATTTCTTCTTTTGAAAAGTGTCTACGTTTGTCTTTTGCCCATTTTTCAACTGGGCTGTTCATCATTTTATTGCTGAGTTGTAGGATTTCTTCATATATCTGGGATATCAAGCCCTGAGCAGATGTGTGGTTTTCAAATATTTTCTCCCATTACATCAATTGCCTTTTCAACCTTTTGACAAAGTCCTTTGAAGCACAGAAGTATGCAGTTTTGAAGTGGTCCCACTTATCTATTTTTTCATTTACTCTTTTTTTAACTTTTTTTATTAATTAAAAAAATTAACAAAAACATTAAGATATCATTCTATTCTACATATACAATCAGTAATTCTTAATATTATCACATAGTTGCATATTCATCATTTCTTAGAACATTTGCATTGATTTAGAAAAAGAAATAAAAAGACAACAGAAAAAGAAATAAGATGATAATAGAGAAAAAAAGATTATAATACCATACCCCTTACCCCTCACTTTCATTTACCACTAGCATTTCAAGCTGAATTTATTTTAACATCTGTTCCCACATTATTTTTTATTCCATATGTTCTACTCTTCTGTTGATATAGTAGCTAAAAGGAGCATCAGACACAAGGTTTTCACATTCACAGAGTCTCATTGTGAAAGCTATATCATTGTTCAATCATCATCAAGAAACATGGCTACTGGAACACAGCTCTACATTTTCAGGCAGTTCCCTCCAGCCTCTCTGCTACATCTTGAACA
>PVIY010027444.1:0-34219 GCA_004026745.1 Myrmecophaga tridactyla | reverse complement strand
TTTAATCCATTCTGCCAGACTATGTCTTTTGATTGGAGAGTTTAATCCATTAACATTCAGTGTTATTACTGCATGGGTAGTACTTTCTTCTACTATTTTGCCTTCTGGATTTTATACGTCATATCTAATTTTCCTTCTTTTTACCTTTACTCATAGTCTTCCTTTCTACACTCTTCTCCATACCTCTCTCTTCTGTCTTCATATCTGTCTCTAGTGTTCCCTTTAGTATTTCTTGCAGAGCCGGTCTTTTGGTCACAAATTCTCTCAGTGATTTTTTGTCTGAAAATGTTTTGATTTCTCCCTCATTTTTGAAAGACAGTTTTGCTGGATATAGAATTCTTGGTTGGCAGTTTTTCTCTTTTAATAATTTAAATATATCATCCCACTGACTGTCTTCTCTCTTTTAATAATTTAAATATATTATTCCACTGTCTTCTCGCCTCCATGGTTTCTGCTGAGAGATCTGCGCATAGTCTTATTGGGCTTCCCTTGTATGGTGGATTGCTTTTCTCTTGCTGCTTTCAAGATCCTCTCTTTCTCTTTGACCTCTGACATTCTGATTATTAAATGTCTTGGAGTATGTCTATTTGGATCTTTTCTCTTTGGGGTACGCTGCACTTCTTGGATCTGTAATTTTAGGTCTTTCATAAGAGTTGGGAAATTTTCAGTGATAATTTCCTCCATTAGTTTTTCTCCCCCTTTTCCCTTCTCTTCTCCTTCTGGGACACCCACAACACATATATTCATGCGATTCATATTGTCTTTCAATTCCCTGAGTCCCTGCTCATATTTTTCCATTTTTTCCCTATAGTTTCTGTTTCTTGTCGGATTTCAGATGTTCCGTTCTCCAATTCAGAAATCCTATCTATGTTCTGTTTCTCGAAATCTACCATTGTAGGCTTCCATTGTTTTTTTCATCTCTTCTACTGTGTCTTTCATTCCCATAAGTTCCGTGATTTGTTTTTTCAGACTTTCAGTTTCTTCTTTTTGTTCTTTCCTTGCCCTCTTTATATCCTCCCTCGATTCATTGATTTGGTTTTTGATGAGGTTTTCCATGTCTGTTCGTACATTCTGAATGAATTGTTTCAGCTCCTGTATGTCATTTGAATTGTTGGTTTGTTCCTTTGACTGGGCCATATCTTCAATTTTCCTAGTGTGATTTGTTATTTTTTGCTGGCGTCTAGGCATTTAATTACCTTAATTAGTTTATTCTGGAGATTGCTTTCACTTTTTTTATCTAAGGTTTTCTTGCTGGATGAATTTGTTGTCTGTCTGTTCTTTGACATTCTGTTCAGCTTTATCTGGACGTTTAGCTTAAGTTTTGTTTAACAGAGGAGAATTTTTCAGTTCTTGTTTTCTTGTTTCTTGCCCTGCTTGTGTGGTGCCTTTCCCCCCATACACACTTAGGAGGGTCTACTTAGATATTATTGACCCCAGCCAGATTTTCCCAGACCAAACTGGCCTCCTATCAGGAGGAAGAGTTGCCTGTGTTGGTTTTCCCTGAGGGTGAGATCCAGCAAGTTGAAAGACTTTCCTGTGAAGTCTCTGGACTCTTTTTCTTATCCTGCCCAGTATGTGGCGCTTGTCTGACTGCAGGTCCCACCAGCATAAGATGATGCGGTACCTTTAACTTTGGCAGATTCTCCCTGCTGGGGATGTGGTGGAGACAGAGGAGAGGTTGTAGGCTGGTTTTAATGGCTTCAAATTACCAAGCCCTGGGGTCTGAATTCCTTGATGGAGGGATTCCACCTGGCTGGGGCTTCACCCCTCCCCTGGGGAAGGCACAGGCTCCAGATAAGCCCCCAAAAGAGCTTACTTCTGCCTATGCCTGGGGCAGTTGCAGCCTGAAAAGTCCTGCCACTGTATCCAGAGGCAGTCAAGCCTTTGTAGATACACAGCCACAAAAACCTCCTTTTCCTTCTCTTTTTTTTCCCCCTTTTCTGTCAGTCCTGCCCCCTTGGCGCCGGGGCAAAAATGAGCAACCTCCACTTTGATCAGGTTCACCTAGGCTGGGGGTCTATTTTTAGTAGTCAGAATTTGTTAATTAGTTCCACAATTGGCGTTTGGTTGTGCCCAGTCCCTGCTGCTGGTAAAGTCCTTTCCTTTCCCCTCTGGGAAGCGGCCTGTGGGGGAGGGGCGCTGGCCACCGCAGCTTTGGGAACTCACGATTCTGGGGGGGCTCGCAGCGGTCCAACTGGTCCAGACTGGGGTACGCTGTGTGTCTGGTCACTGACGTGACGTGGTCACTGACGTGGAGCTGTTCTGTACTGTTTCTGGTTATTTAGTAGTTGTTCTGGAGGACGAACTAAAACGTGCATGTTGTTAAGCCACCATCTTGACCCGGAAGTCTGCCATAGCATTTTAAGCCTTCTAAGTCTGGTGAGCAGACAGAAACCCTTTCTGCTTGCAGCACAGGCCCTGACTTTAGGAAGCTGCTGGGCAGGGTCACGCCATAAGACAGCACAGACCTCATGCCTGAGTCAGGCATGCTCAGTGAGCTGCTGCCTTCTGAAGTCCTGCTGGAGAGCGAGAATCCACACTGCACTTGATCTGCGGGTTCATCTGAGACAAACAGCCAAGATCATAGAACTGTTGACACAGACTTGTGATTGGAACCCAGGTCTGCCAACCCCATTGCCTTCAGGACATTTCCGACTGTTCCTTGTGATGTGCTTTGGCCCACAGGTTTCCTGCAGATCTTGCTGTACTTTGTGTGACGGTCTGTGCAGGCGTGCAGCCACTTTTAATCTGTCACCAGGACAGCCAAGCCAGCCCCTTCACTACAGCAACACTGTCCCCTCCACCAGCCTGAGGACCCCCAACTCTGGCATGTAACTCTTGCTATCTCTTCTTTCAGGGAACGGGGCTGCACTGTCTGCAGAGCAGAACCACAAGGTCGACACGTCCATCCACTACAACATCCCTGAGCTACAGTCCTCTAGCCGGATCCCTTTGCCCCAGCAGAATGGACAGCAGGAGCCTCTGCCTGCAAGAAAGGGCCCCATCACCCAAGAGATGGATCAGGACTCAGAAGAGGATGAGGAGGAAGATGGAGAGGAGGAGGAGGATGAAGCCCCCAGGCATAAGTGGCAAGGGATTGAGGCAATTTTTGAAGCTTACCAGGAACACATAGAAGGTAAACAGAATAGGGTGGGGGAGTGGTAGGGAGCTAGTGGGTAAGGAAGGCAAGTGGAAGAAATCAGCCTAACAGCCCAGTTGATGTAGAGCTTCCCCAGCAGCCGTAGGGCTGTCTCTGAGTGATAGAACTAGAACTCAGATGCCTGGGACACAGAGCTAGATACAAACACCAGAAGGTAAATTTTCCAAGTGAGATGTAATCTTTCTGCAGACATCTTGCCTATTTCAAGAAGCATTCCTCAGGCTTATTTATAATGGTAGTTTCTCATGAACAAACCTCAGGCCCTTCTCAATACAGAAATGTTAAGCACCATAAGGCAGCTTGGGATGGCACTTCTATCAGTCCTTGACACTTGCCTTGCTATGTAAGCAAGTGCTGGAAATGACCTACTGCTTAAGGGCTTTTTAATCTGTGTTCTTGACTGGTAATGGACTCTAGTTTATTGTACTTTGTTCTAGCCCCTATAAAAATCAGGTAGCATGTTTTCATTCTCTGAAGTTCTTAGTATAAAACAGGGATTTACCCTGGAAGATCTGAAATTGCTCCCCCATCAAATCTAGGCCTGGCATCTTCTAGTGAGGCAGAGATTTTACTAATTCAAGCCACTTGCAATTTCTTAGGTCAATTTTCAATTTTGACAATTCATATTTTTCTAGAAAATCCATTTTGGGCGTATATCTTTTGTTTGTTTTAAATGGGCAGCCTCTGGGAGTTGAACCCAGGTCTCTGGCATGGCAGGCGAGAATTCTGCCACTGAGCCACCGTTGCCCCATCCTGTTTCACTGACTTTTGCACTCACCTATTTATCCTTCTATAGAAGGTTCACGCTAATCTTCCTTTTTGAAGAATGAATTTTAAAGCCACAAATTTGTCTGTTATTTCTTAAGGCATATCCCTTAAAGTGCCTTTTGGTCCTAGAACCTTGGTCTTTATTCCAGAGGGCTAGATTTAATTTAGTAGCAGTAATTGGTACAGTGAATATGATTCACAAGAATGGGGAACATCCTGGCCCAATGGAGAGAACCTTGCTGGCTGCTGGAAAAGGGCCAGCAGTAGCAACTGGGCCAGGCTGGCGTCTAGGAAGAGTGAGCAGAGAGGGGAAACACTTGCCAGAGCCCCTGTATCACCATCTCTTGTCTCTTCAGAGCAAAATCTGGAGCGGCAAGTGTTGCAGACACAGTGCAGGTGGCTGGAGGCCCAGCACTACAGCCTCAGTCTGACGGCGGAACAGCTTTCCCACAGCATGGCGGTGAGTCAGGCGCTGGGTATGTGGGTACACCATTGTCCCTGGGGTGGTCTTTCAAAGACAGCATAGGAGGCATTTTTAACCTTTCAAGCTTGGCTTCAAGAGCACAGTACGGACAAGTTTTAAGGGGAAGTACTGTTCTTAAGAAAGCATAATATATAACCTAATGAGAAAAAGAGTCAGTTAAGGAGGAAGGTACCAGATTCATAGAGAACTGATCCTGGGGGGCTGAAGATGCTCTTTATGTATTCCTTGTGGGTAATGACTTAGTGCCGGTACCAGTACTCCCATACTGTGGCTTGAACAGGGTAGATGAGGACTGGCTCGGTTTGCCAGAGTTGCTATTGCAAATGCCACACAACGGGTTGGCTTAAACACTGGCAATTTACTGCTCACGGTTTTAAGGCCAGAAGTCGTTCAAAAATCAAGCTACCAGCAAGGCTTGCTTCCTACCTGAAAAGTGTGGCATTCTGGTGCTGGTGATTCTTAGGTGTCATTGGCTTGCATCTCAGCCTCTCATCTCTGTCTTTGTGGCTGTTGGGCTATCTTTATAAGGCCTCCAGGAATCCCTATTGAGGCCCACCCTCGTTCAGGTTGCCACATATTAGCATTTTCAAAAGGTCCTATATACAAGTTCACAACTTGCTTGCTAGTACTACGGACCTCAAGGGTTCTATTGAAGAAGGCAGGCCTCTGAGGCTGAACCCTCCTCATAGCCACTTTCTGCCTCATTTACCAAGTTTTCCACCTAACAGCATGATAAACCCCCCCAGGCTTTCTCCCAGTGGGCCGGAGACATAGAGCATGTCTCAGATCAGGTGTCCAAATCTTGGGCGTCTTCTGAAGCAGCAATAGTTATATAGTATCAGGGCTTAACTTTAAAGGACTCAGGGTTCCAGGTTCAGGTTGGGACAGTGAATTCATGGCGGTTCTACAAGGAAAGGTTGTCAAGAGAATCTAGGACTTCAGAAGAACTGGTTCAGACTGTCCCCAAAGGCCTGTCAGAACAGGAGCCTTGGGAAGATAGCATGTTCAACCTCACGCATCACAGAGTAACTAACTTACGGTATGAGATGGTTGTTTTGACCTGTATTTCCCTCTCTCTCTTCAGGAGTTAAGGAGCCAAAAACAGAAGATTGTCTCTGAAAGGGAGCGCCTCCAGGCAGAACTGGATCACTTACGGAAGTGCCTTGCTTTGCCTGCAATGCATTGGCCTAGGGGTTACTTTAAGGGATATCCTAGGTGACGGTTTCCCTTGCACTAGGCCGAACCTATAGTATAGAAATAATATCTATTTTATTACCTTGAATATTTAATATTTTTCACTGGGAGGTTTGAAGCTTAAAAAATAATGAGAATGTGCCATGCATGAAGCAAAGGATTCCAGGCTCCAGAATAAGAAAGAACTCACCTTGACTTCAATGCAATTGAATCACCTTTGTAATTCAGCAAGCAACCAATGTAGGAAGCCCATAGTTTTTCTTTTTAAAGGCAGTTTTATTCTTTCTTCCCCCACATCATATTTTCATCTGAAAATGAAGGCTCCATTACTGACACTAAACTTTGTCATTCATAGCCCCAGGTGCATGTGATTGGATCCTGTGCTGCCACTTTACTGTACCTAAAGAACCAACTTCACTTTTGCTGAGATGATGGGGTCAGTCTCGTTCCTTCCCAGGGGTGAGACCTGCTTCAGCTGGAAAGAAGGTTTGGGTGCAGTGTAAGTCATTTTGCTGCAAAATGTTCTTCAAAGCAGCAGCTCCTAGCAGCACACAAAGCAACAGTACTTAAGAGTCACCCACCAAAGGCTTTTACTGGATAAGCACTTACTAAAATATAAGATGAATCAATAAATGGAAGGTACATTTTTATTATTCCGTGGGGGAGATGTACAGAGCTCTATGTATACATACAGTCATACCCACCAAATTGTTACTGCAGTGGGTGGTGTTTTCATACAAACAAATTTTGAGAGAAAAGTCAAAGGTGCTTCAGCCTTGTACTGTGTATATATTAAAAAAAGTTTTGTATGTTTTTATTACTTTAATTATTGTTATAAAAAGCCTGCCATTTTTAATATGTGGTTTGGGGGATTTTTGTTTGTTTTTCTGTTTGGGGGTTTTGTTTGTTTTTTGTTTGTTTTTCTGGGCAAAAAAAAACTTGCTTTTAGTGTTTGTACTGCTGCTGGTCAGGACATTGAAATATTGAAGTGTTTTAAAAATTAAAGCAGAAGAAAAGTAAAAAGAGCTTACCACTGGCGCCTATGCGATCACTTCCTTTTTAATTTGAGTTGCACCAGAAAATGATGTAGAAAGCCATGCATTATTACTTCTTACCTCCTTCCACTGCCTCCCTGCATTGGGCCAAGTGCATAGCAGATAAGCCAGTTGCTGTTAGGAAGAAGGGAGCACCCTTGGCACAGACAGGAGAAATACCTGTGTGTGTCTGTGCACATACACACGCGAAGCTTTTTTTTTTTAAAGAACCTTTCAGGAAGTAAACAATTTCTGTGATAAAATTCTATGGTGTCTTACAGCAGTCTGAGAGCAGGTGCAAAGTAGAAATTTTAGAAGCTTTTAGATGCAAAGCTTTGTAACAGCTTAAAGGTAGGGTAAGCCATGTCTGGGTTGAACTTCTCTTTCTGAACTTAATTGTGACAAGCACAGGAGCAGCTAGAAACTGGGATAATCGCACCAATGGGAGGGGTGTCCTCATTCTGTCTTAGTTAACGTGTTTAGACAGTGTTTGTTTGGAGCAAGGAATATGGACCCCAGAAGCACAAAGTAGCCAGTGGCCATTCTGGGGACAGAAGGGGAAGAGGTGGCAGCAGGGGAGGGGCCTTGGTGACTGAGTTGGCAGCCCCAGCCCTCTGCTCCACAGAACAGCTTGCTGGCAGATGGCGTCGTGTCGCTTTATCTGCTCCCACACAGTTTGCTTTGTAAGCCTGCCAAGAACCTTCCAGTTATTAGCAAACTCAGACAAAAAGTGCCGCCAGTATTATCAGCAGTCAACAAGCGCCTTCCTTTCCACAGATATAACTTGAGAATTAAAGGCTGTACTGCTGGCCTCCTCCCCTGTAAAGACATTGAGAGATCAACATGTTCTACAGGTGGGGGCAAGGGTTTAGAGGGAGCTATGTTAGCTAACAACCGGGGCAAAATATCACCTGAGCTCATTTAAAAGCTGCCCGCTGTTTCTGGTCTGAAGGCTTAAGTCCCAGCCCTTCTCTTACATCACAGAAAATGTCTGGATACTTTTAGTAACCAGCTTTGGTAATGGCCTTGGCTGAGGTAAACAAACAAAAAAAGACCTGATGACATCATGGAGAAGAAAAGCACAGCCCTAATCCCTCTGAGCATCTGGGGGAGCTCACTTGGTTGGATTTTTATTATGAGAGTTCCTGGCATGTGCAATAAATGAAGCCACCATTATAGAAAAGTCTGCCCAGGGGTGGAGGCCATAGGTGAAACCTCTCCCTGAACTAGTAATAAATTTTTTCTTCCAATTGCAAAATCCTGCCTCTGAGCTTCTCTATCATTCTGCCTCACTATATTTCCTGTTACCTGTGGAAATCACTGAATATTCTTGTGTTCAAGAAGTAGTGCGACAATCAGAGTAGAGATAAAAAGCAAGGCAGCATGAATAAACTAAGAAAATGTTTAAAAAAAAGAAAAAGGGAAAAGGAAAGCATCTCTTGAAAACATAAGTGTACCATTAAGGTATCGTACCCAATAGTGGTTCTCTCATACAATTTGTTTTATAATCTGAAAACACTTGATTTTTTCCAGATGATTCTATTCCAGAAAGTAGGAACACTGTATCTAAGTCTACTTTCAATTTGGGTTCAACAAAAATTTACAAATATGCAGTCTCTTAATCCTTTTACTGTTGAACAGTAAAGAAGTAAACAAGGTTCAGAAATATGCCACATTTGCTCTAGAAATGCACATGCAACCTCCATCAGTATTTCCATGAAGGCCTCGGTCTTTCATGACTATAAGTATCTTCCTAGATTACCTGGAGAGACAACCGCCGTCCTTTATCTAACGGGAACTCAAACTCGTGAGTGAACTTTTTAATGCTAAATCACGATTCCACATTTAACCAGATTATTCAAAAACAAAGCAAAGCTATCTCCAAAACCTGGTGCTATACAACTTAAACATCTGAACATGTTGAACTTGTTCTTATTTGTTTCAGATAATCAGCCAAACACGATATTGTTGCTTCTAATTACTCTCTGATAATTGACTAATACAATTTTCATCCCTTCTAGTCTAACATACCATTAAAGAAATTCAGAGTGTTCAGAGGAACCTACACCTTCAGTAGCAGAAAAAGGAAAAATACAGTAGTGGTGTGGTATTTTCTTTAATTAGCTCACAATGCTGCCAAATGCCAAAAATTAAGCTGAAGTTAAACAATACATCCCCAAAAGAGCTGGATTTCAAACCACATTACTGCTTTCCCTCTTGAGTCATGGTTTTAAAGTGCAGAAAATTCCAAAGATCCACCGCAAGATGGCGATGGTCAGCATGAGCCAATTCTGTTACTCTTGAAGCGGAAGGATCAGCTAAGGTCGTTCCTAGGCTCCTTCCGCCACCAAGCTCTGGGCTCCCCACCCCCACAGTAAAGTGTCCCCGACAGTGTGGTCCAGCTTATCTCGTGGACCTGTTGAAGACCAGGCTAACTGCGTGTTCTGTTCCTTTGTGTGTGCCCTGTGCTTAGTTGCTAGAACAGAGACCAGGACCTAGGAGGGAAGGAGGAAGAACTGCCTCAGGCACTCGGGGCAATTTAGATGCTGTGAAATTAAACCTGTTCTAAGTGTACTTGTTTGAATTAATTGTATTGTAATATTATTTGTTGAATGTAGTAATTAGGTATTTATGAATATATTGCTGTAATTTCTGACAACATCCAAAAAATAAAATCTTCCTAAATCACGTCAAGAGGAAAATCTTTTTTATGCCATAATAAAATGTGGGCAAAAAAAGCTCAGAACCACTATGGTTTCACAGTTGGAACAGGAAGTCAGAGGGTCAACTGTAGCTCAGCCAGGTTTCAAGAGAAGAGCATTCAAGGACAAGATCTGAGACAGGACATCAAACTCTCCACGATCACACATAGCCCCATTCCAAAAGACCCCAGATTAAAGCCAGCAGACTCACTGAGGGTGAAACCTTTGATTCCTGAGGCACGTCTGCTGGTCTCCCTACCCCTGGGTCTGGCTTTCAGGTATGTGTTGGAGGTGTACTCGGGAAGCAATTTGAAAGAGAAATATACTAAAGGGCAAATAGCAGCTATTTCAGGCCAAGTCCATCACTCACATCCGTTCTTCCCAAAGCCCTCAAGAAAATGTGCTACTTAATGCTGACTGAGAGTGGAAGTGACTGTCCAGGGTCCGACAGTGAGTAGAAAGTTCTGTGGCTAGCTGGCTTTTGACTGCTGTGCCCAAAGTAATGTTATTCCTCGAAGGAGCCCAGCAATGCTAAAATTGGGTTAACTGTCCCTATTACCCGTATTTGGGCCACTGCAATCTAAGAGTCCGTCCCCCTAAATCCATCAGAACTGACTTAGCTTCCTACCATTATCTTGTTTCACTCACACGCTCAATATACTAGATTAATTTTTCCAACATTGCCACACGCATCCCAGGTGGCCCCCACCTTGGCACGTGCTTCCTGCTGCCTCACAAAGCTGTCGGCAGAGACCCAGAGCTTAGCTATGCGAGTGTCCCACATGTCCCTGACCAGGGTGCGGACCTCTGAAAAGCAACCTGCTAACCTTGGCCAGAAGTAACACCAAGCAACAGCAGGCCTCCAGGATGCTGATGGGAAGTTTATGATTGACCACTACACACCAGCTCCATTTTACCAAGCCCTGGCGATCACACAGTTCACGCCTTTCATCTGACAGTTATACAGGACAAAAACAGTCATATTTGGGTTGACCTTTATTGTCTATCAGGGCTTAGATTATAAAATGCTGGTCAGCATCACTAGCTACTCCACCTGCCAGCCTATGTGAACAACTTCTGTAGGAGATTCTAAATTTAACCCAAAAAAGGAAAAAAAGCCCTAATTCTCATTGCCATTCCCACTGTACCTTTTAAAAGCAATATCTAACAGTCCCCATACACTCATCCATGTATGGCAGTTCTTGTGCAGTAAACCCAAGGTTCTGCTAAAGAGAGAATAACTTCTTTTGCTAAAGCCTTTATTCCTTCCCCCCTACCCCCAACACACACAAAACCTGGCTTCTAGAAAGAGATGTGGAATCAAAGAATGTTCCAGAGAGTTGAATTTTGAGAACTAACCACAAACCTTTTGCTTCTCCAACAGTTTTATGAAGCCATTTCTTGCATGACTGCACATGTATTTCAGAAATTCAAAAATATTTCTAGAATTCCAGAACTGTGAAATCCTCTGTCAGTTTCTGAAGCACTTACACATCAGTTGGCAAGCCTCCGACCACCGGATGGGAAACCTTTATGAAGTCAAGGCCTTTCTCTAGAAGTCCTGAGACTGGGCACTTTCAGAAGGTTGGAGGTTTGTGCGGAGTTTGTACATGTGATTAAGTGCTTGTGTGAGGAAAGACCCGCTGGTGTTGATCTCCATTAAGGTCAAGTTATCCAGCTAAAATACAAAAGAAAACACTGAATTGACTGAGGACTTTTTGTTGAGAAAAATAAAAGAATCTATGTAATAAAAATGAAATAAGAAACCAATGAATTAGAAACAAAACAACAACAAAAAAGCAAAGTCCAACTATAAGTATTTGCAATACCCTTTGCAGACAGAGTGCCAGGTGAGATTCCACAAGGGTCCCAAAGCCCTCACAGGCAGGACCCACACGCATCCCAGGTGGCCCCTACCTTGGCATGTGCTTCCTGCTGCCTCACAAAGCTGTCGGCAGAGACCCGGAGCTTAGCTATGCGAGTGTCCCACATGTCCTTGACCAGGGTCCGGATCTCATCTGCTTTTGGAATATTGTCTGAAGCACTAAAGGAAACAAGGTGACATAAATCAAACAAGGATAGATAGAAGTAGCTTTTTAAAAAATGCTGTTTGGATTCAGGCAAAATATGCTAGCTGCTCTAGACTTGGAAAATTTGTTTGGCTTTGTTTTTTATTTTTAAATGTACGTATTTCCAGCAGTTAGGCTTAGTGCCAAGAAAATTCAGCCAAGATCCCCGCTGAGTTCCTATTGCCCATGTCAGCTGTCCCACTGCAGGCTATCGGGCAAGGACTTCTATTCACCTAAGATCTCATACCGAGGAACAAGCTCAAGTTGGACAACCTTTGGCTCAGGACAACCAAGTGTGCTTTGTTGTATAGTTACTCTTAAAATGAAGTTGTTTTGTGAGCTGGCTCAGAGACAATGACCTCCATCGTTCGCTCTCACCACCAGGCAAGGAAGGACGACTGTCCTCAAAGCAGCTCTGAAGGACTTCTGCGCTCCCACTTGACAGACACCCAAGTAAGTTTACAAAAAACAGATGAAATGGCAAATTAGCATAAACTGCGCACACCTATGTAGGGTGGAATTCTGAGTAAAAGTTAGAATGAAGTCAGCTGGGAGAAATCACAACAGGGTGGGTTATATGTTAAGCTGCTCTTTGAAGGAAAGACAAGCTAGAAGACACTAGAATTTCTCAAAGGAGCAGAAACACTGTTCATCATTAGGCCTTCTAGGAGGAACTAAAAATTCTCTATATGTATGCTAAAATTAACTCATGGTTAGTAGATCAATGGTCTAAAATTTACCTAGTGAATTTATTTACAAATCTAAATACTTAGATCTCGGCTCTGGACAGGAGGTCAAAGAACAAAGGACCCAAGGCCCTTAAATTGCAGAACAAGGGAAGACTTAGTTCCCTTCAGCAAATGAATTAAAAAGCAAGCATTTTAATAGAAACTGCAGGCAAGATATATTGAATGTCAAAAACAAAATGAATAGGCCCTCAAATTCTCTCACCGAGAGGATCACAATAACTTCTTACCTCGGCTTCCACTTCTGGATTCAACCCCTTCCAAGCCCTACCTGCTTAAAAACCCTTCTAGCTGCCCCCCCAACAATTGAGACAGGAGTCTTGGCTCCCACCGCCCCTCATATAGTCCACCTGTGCCCAGGTGCCTGTGGCTTTCCCAGCACGCCACTCCCTTGCCCACTTCCACCCCTGTTTACAACTAATTCCTTCCACCTGCACTGCCCGCTCCGTGCTCCTAACCCCCGAGTACATTTTTCCTCATCCTTCAAGGCTAACACCCTCCCTGCCCTGCCCTGCCACACCAGCCCTTCTCTGCATCACCAGGCAATTGCTGCGGCATCCCAATGCAGCATTCATCATGCAGCAATGTGATCGCCAGTTAACAGGTTCACAGTTCTCCACTAAGCTGGGGACACACACCAACGTGACTACCTCCACTCTCTAGGAGGATGCCTAATGTACTGTCTATACTCAGATTTTGTCAAATGAATGGGTGGACTGAGGCTTCACACAGACTTAAGGACATATCCACGTAGTAGACCCAAATTTTCATTTATATTTATATTTGCATATATTCTTCCCTCTGCCCCTTATGTCCACCTGTATTCCCTGCCTCCCCCTCACTTCCTTTGGTTGGCATGACAGGTATCCCCTCCCAGATTTAATAGCATTGTCCTCTTGGCATCTCCATATACCTTCCCAGAATTTATCACAGCAGTGCCATTCAGGGGGTGATGTCCCTTCCTGCTGCTCTAGAGAAAGCAGTAGGGAGTGCCCATATTTTTGTCTAATTCTGTTCTTGAACCCTCAACTAAAGGCTGTTAAGGGATTTTTCAAAAGCTTGAAGTTTTATCAACAGACAAGTAAAACATATGGAATAAAGATGAATAATAGGGGGAACAAATGTTAAATTTAGAGTGAAATGCTGGTGATCGGTGAGGGGGAGAGGTGGGGGTATGGTATGTATGAATTTTTTTCTGTTTTCTCTTTACTTCTTTTTCTGAATAGATGCAAATGTTCCAAGAAATGATCATGATGATGAATATACAACTAAAAAAAAAAATAGCTTGAAGTTTTGCAAATTACATGCTAAGTATCTCCCAATCAAAATGATCCATACTTGTATGCACCCCACTGACTTGATTCATTCATTCATTCATTCAACAAACTGATGAGCTCCAGGTACTGAGCTACGACCTAGGGCAGATAAGACAGGGCCTGCCCACTTAGACCTGTGGCAGGGAGGAGGGGGGAATACAGCCAGACAATGATTAGACAATTCCAACTGTGATAAATTCTGGGAAGGTATATGGAGATGCCAAGAGGACAATGCTATTAAATCTGGGAGGGGATACCTGTCATGCCAACCAAAGGAAGTGAGGGGGAGGCAGGGAATACAGGTGGACATAAGGGGCAGAGGGAAGAATATATGCAAAGCCTTGAATAATTGAAAGAAGGCCAACATGAGTCTGAAACCTAGAGACTGAGAAAGAGAGCGAGGACTACAAGAGTCATGAGAGAGGGAAGAAGGAAAAGTACTCCAGGCCACACGGTACTTGCAAAGTTACAGTTTGATAGAGCACTGGAAGCCCAAGGAGGGTAAGCAGCTAAGTCATACAGGAGATTTGCTTTTTAAAAGACCATTCTGGCTGCAATGGGAACAAGGAATCAAAAACCATTGGGGAGATGGCACTGGATATGACGCAAAGGATTTAAGAGGTTTCTCTACAGTACATTTTGGCCATTCATGGGCTTTTCGTAAAACTAAGGTCAGAAGCAATGGGAGCCTCTGGCCTTTCTGTGAAAGACACACATGCACTCCAATCAACATACCAAAAGGAGGAAAAGGGTTAAAGGTATATTAAATAAAGGAGACATATAGTTAGGGGGAAAAGGCTGCTACCAGAGGTAACAAGAATGGCTCAAAGTGAAGTCTAATGTCGAATGATAAGTAGTTAGGGGGTAGAGGTGAGAGAGCCAAAGGATACACTGGGGGAAGAAAGTGGAGAACAAGGGAGAACAAGCAAGCCAACCAAACTGACTCCCAGACACTGCTGAAAAACAGGGTAGCTAGTGCTGCCACTGACTGCAAGAAATCAGCAAGGACAACAAGTGTGTGTCAAGATTCCATTTGACCTTCAAGTGCTGGATGGAGTAAGAGATGTACCCATTCACTGGTAGGGGGAAGGAGAGCAGTGCAGCCTCTCTGGAGGACAGTGTGGTGGTTCCACAGAGGGCTAGGGGTGGGGTTGCCATATGATCTTGCAACCTCATCGTTAGGTATATACTTGGAAGAACTGAGAGTGGGGACACGAATGGACATTTGCACACTGGTGTTTATGGCAGCAGTGTCAGTGATCTGCAATGGAGGGAGGTGGTCTAAGGATATATCAGCTGAAGAAGGGAAGGGGAAACTGTGGTGTTCACATACAACAGACAATGGAGAGGCTGCAAGAAAGAATAAAATTGTGAGGCACGCTATTATGTGAATGAAACTTGAAGATAGTATGTTGAATGACCTGTCAGAAACAAAAAGACAAACATATCATGCCCCACTTATATGGACTAACTATAACATACAAAGAGAACTGAAGTTGAGAGCATGGGGCTTATTGTAAAGGTTCCTAGATTGTAAACTCTTACAAGTAGTCACGTCTATTCCAGAGTTGTAACTGTTATTTCGAGATGCTAGGCTACTTGTGTATAACCTGGTCATTCCCTGGTACTTTGGGTATTTGTGTGACACTGAGAGTTAAGAGTTCTGGAGCTATGAACGTCTGCATTACCCCATACAGCAACTATTTAAAAAGCTGAAAAAGTAATCAGACTTCAACTAGAGATATGAAGGAAGATGATCTGGATAGGACGACGATAAATCAGAATATAGAGAAAAGGATGATATGGTCTATATTTTAAAACTTCAAATCCTACGTGAGACCACTGGAAGAGATGTTTATTTGGTGCAAAATTTATATTTCGGTAGCACATTATCTAATTTAACTTGTATGGTCAGTTTATTTGAACACCCCAATTACAGGGAATCTTGAATACAGAGTGAGATCTTGTTGGTTTGTACAGGTTAGTGCGATGTTCCAATACTTCCCAGAGTAATTTGGGCAGAAAATAAGTATTTAAAAAGTCCCTTTGGGGGACTGGGAAAAGAGGAGGAAATATTAAACTTCCCCATCTGGGGAAGTCTCCTGATATTTTCACAAGGAGTGGGGACAATCAATTCAATAGACCAAGCCCTCAATCTCGGGGCTTGCCTGTGTGAAACTTATTCCTGCAAAGGAGCAGCAAAGCCTACTTGTAATAATGCCTAAGAGTCACCTTCAGAGAATGCTCAGATGTGGCCTCTCTAAGACAACTGGGTAGGTGAATTCACTGTCCTGCCCTCTACATGGGACATGACTCCCAGGGGTGTAAATCTCTTGGCAACATGGGACAGGACTCTCAGGGATGAGCTGAGACCTAGCATCAAGGGATTGAGAAAGCCTTCTTGACCAAAAGGGGAAACAGAGAAATGAGACAAAAAGTTTCAGTGGCTGAGAGACTTCAGAGTTGAGAGGTTACCCTGAAGGTTATTCTTATGCATTATAAAGATATCCCTTTTTAGTTTATGGTGTACTGCAGTGGCTAGAGGGAAGTACCTGAAACTGTTGAACTGTATTTCAGTAGCCTTGATTCCTGAAGACAATTGTATAACTATATGGCTTTTATAATGTGACCATGCTGATTGTGAAAACCTTGTGGCTGATGCTCCTTTATCCAAGGTATGGACAGACAGTAAAAACATAAGGACAAAAAATAAAAAATAAGGGGGAACAAGGGGTTAAAAAAAAAATCAGGTAGAGTGCAGTACTAGTGGTCAATAGAGGGAGGTCATAAGGGATATGGGATGTATGGTTTTTTTTCTTTTTTCTTTTTATTTCTTTTTCTGGAGTGATGCAGATATTCTAAAAATGATCATGGTGATGAATACACAACTATGTGATGACATTATGAGCCATCAATTGTATACTTTGGATGTACTGTAACTGCATGAAGATCTCAATAAAAATTTAAAAAATTTTTTTAAAGATTCCATCTTACCTATGGGCTCAAAGAATGAAGACAAACTTACTGATTTAGCAAGAGTTTAGTCAGTTCCATGTAATAAGGGCTGGGCATTGGGGTAAAAGTTTCTTCCTTTCGTTCATGGTCCCGATTCTCCTCTAACTTCTCTGAAATTTTAGAAGTAAATATATATAGTTTACCATCAGTGTATTCAATAGGTTTTTCAAACCTCCCAAACTTAAGAAGTGTTTCTATAACATATTCAATCAAGTAATAAATTCACGAGGAAAAAACCTTTTTGGAATACTATTTGTATCATTAACCAGATGATTTGTGACCAATATCCTTGAAAATTCCCTATCAGACAAGGTAAATTTTTGTTGTTGCTGTTGCTTCAGCCTGCAGAATAAGTAACTGAAATGAATGTCAGTCAGAGGGGTGCCAGAGTAGTTCAGTGGTAGAATTCTCGCCTGCCCTGTGGGAAACCCAGATTCGATTCCTGACCCATGCACTTACCAAAACAAACAAACAAGCAAACAAAGAAAGAAAAAAAAAAACAAAATTCAACAAATGAGCACCATTAACAGGATATTCACATGGAAAAAAGAATGAAATGTGACCCATACGGCATACAAAAAAAAAAATGTCAGTCAGAAGTGCTTTACTTAGAGAAAGAGAAGTATTTTTCCTTTGATGTAAAAGGTGATAAAAGTAGCCAGAGACTAAAAGCTCTGGAGAAGCTAAGAAAGCACCCATAGAAAACAGAGAGGAAGCCACTGAAGCCACAAGCTGAAAGCAACAAAATCAGGAGCAAATTACCAGCAGATGCCAGCCACGTGCCTTCCCATGTGATAGGCATGTCCCGGATGCCAGCAGCCTGTCTTCAGAGTCCAGGTATCATCCTGTTGATGCCTTGACTTGGACATTTTCAAGGCCTGAGGACTGTATATTGCTATCCTTTGTCCCTGGTTGCCTTTACCTAAGAATGGACTATGACGCCGACACTCCAGCCAGCTTCCATGATTGATAATACACATTGATGTTTTGGGAAGGTAACACATTCTAACTCCATGTGAAGAAGATACGGAAGCTTGCAATTGAAACCCTCCCAGACCCCACCAGCAATTCTATCTCATCACTGTATTATCTGGCCCCATAACAAGTTGACTGAGGCAGAAGAAAATCACACAGAATGTTATCTGGAGAAACTGTGGGCATGAAGAGGCCAAAAGCCGTGAGGATTTTTACTCATCAAGGGAAAAAGTTATCTTGCAGGCCAATGTTCATAGAAGCACTATTCACAATAGCCAAAAGATGGAAACAACCCAAGTGTTTTAGTTTCCTTGGCTGCTCGATTTAATACCATGCAATGGGTTGGCTTAAGCAATGGGAATTCATTAACTCACAGTTTGAGGCTAGGAAAAAACCCAAATCCAGGCCTCATCAAGGCTATGCTTTCTTTCCGAAGACTGGCATTCTGGGGCTGGCTGCTGGCAATCCTTGGTCCTCTGTCACATGGCAAGGCACATGGTGGCCTCTCTTCACGTCTCTCTTCTCTTCCAGTTTCCATTAACTTTCAGATTCTTACTTCCCACAGCTTTTTCTTTCTCAATTTCATTTTGCCTATAAAGACTCCAATAATAGAATTAAGACCCAGTCTGACTGAGGTGGGTCACACCTGAACTGAAGTAATCTCATCAAAAGGTCCTACTTATAATGAATCCACACCCATAGGAATAGATTAAGTTTAAGAACATGTATTTCTGGGGTACTTACAGCTCCAAACCACCATACCAAGTGCCCATCAACAGATGAACAGATAGACAAAATGTGGTTTGTACCCACAGTGGACTGGAACATTATTCACATTTAATCATGTACCAACATGGATGAACCTTGCAGAATCATATTGAGTACAATAAGCCAGACACAAAAGGACAAATGTTGTACGATTCCATTTCTATGAAATTACTAGAATAAGCAAATCTGCAGAGACAGAGATAGGTCAGAGGTTCCTAGGGCCTGGTAGCAGGGGAGAATGGGGAGTTTACTGCTTAATGTGTTCAGTGTTTCTGCTTGGGGTGATGGAAAAAATTTGGTAATGGATGGTGGTAATGGTTGTACAACATTGTGAATGTAATTAATGTCACTGAATTGTAACATGAAGCTAGTTAAAATGGGAAGTTTTGTGCTTATATATGTATACGTTACCACAATAAAAATTTTAAAAGGAAAAAAAAGTAGCCAGTGATTAGAGAAATTTATTTGTACTAAGCCTTGTTCAGAAGAGAACAAGACAAAATTTACAAATTACAGACACCCAGGATTGGGGGCTGAATATATAATGCAGTTGTTTAATCCCAGTGTCTGGACGTGCAAAAAGAGTCGAATCCCACCCATCGGTCCACCACTGCTGCACATGTCCACAGTTCCCTCGGCCTTCCTCCCTTTTCCTCATGGGCCTGAAGAAACCCCAACTCTGGAACCAGACTGCTGAATGTGGGTAAGGGAAATGGATGGATGGACAGATAGACAAACTGTTGGGTCTCACTTTGAATTACTGACAACATCCCCGGTTGGTCGCCTACAATCCTATTAGTTTCCCTGGTCCATGCATCCTCTTGCTTCTATCTTCTATCCAACCATTCTACACCATCTCCTCACATCACCAGTGCTTCCTCACCCCACAGCCCAACTCTCATCGTTACCCCCTATTTTGCTGAGGAAAGAAAAGCGATCAGAGAGAACATCTGTGCCCACCCCATCTCCCAACCTCCCTGCAGAGGGTGTAAGACCCCCTTTACCCAGAAACATCACTCCAGCAACTCTCACCTGACAATTCTCATTTTTCCCTTGCTACTTGATCATTACAAACACACTGTGAGAGCTCCCATCTTACTAAGAAAACCCTCTCTGACACTAAATCCTTCTCCAGTTACCTACCATTTCTCAGGCCTTTTAGAAACAAAACTTTAAGAGTTGTCTTATGCTTACATTAACCTCTTCTCCCACTTGCTCTACACCACTCAAATTAGTATTTATCCCAATTTCTGCACCAAAACAGGTCACCAAGGTCAATAACCTCCACTACATTAAACCCAGTGGCTCATTATTGGTCTCAGCATTTGACAAATGCCACCCTTCTCCTTCTTTGGGTCTGTATTGCCTCACTTCTGGGGGCAGCACTGCCTACCTGGGATCTCTTTCAACCTCGCTGGCCACTTCCTGTGTCTTTTGCTGATTGCTTCTCATGCTCCCAAGCCCTCAACCCAATCAAAGAGCTCAGTTCCTGGGTTTCTTCTTTGCCATCTAAACTCACACCCCAGATGTCCTCACCTGCCTCGCTTGAATACCACCCATGTGCTTATGATAATGACTTCCAAGTCTCAACCCCCACCCAGCTCAGCACCCCCAACTCCTGACAAGTATCCCACTGTCAACATCGTTTCCACTCGATGACCCAACAAGTCTCATATATACCTCAAGTATAATAGGGTCAAACCTACTCCAGGGCCCCACTCCAGCCCATCTCCTTCTGCAGCTCCAATCAACAGCCCTGGCAGTCATCCTCTACTCTCTTCTCTCACCTCACAGTCAATCCTTCAGCCAACTCAGCTGTACAAATATACCTAGACTCCAACCACATCTCACCATCACCAACTGGCCCAAACTACCCTCAGCTCCTGCCTGGATAATTCTTTACCCCCATTTCACCCCCTGACCCTCTCAACACAGCAGTGATTCTTTTTATTTTTTTAATCTAAATCAGATTATCAAACACCTGCTCAAACTTTCCAATGAATAAATGTCTGACAATACCAAATGTTGGCATGATGGGGAGTAGTGAGCTTTCTGTACAGTTCTGGTGAGCACAGCAATGACTTGATCACTCTGGAGGACTGTTTGCAGTTTCTTACAAAGTTGGTTTGCTAAAGCTGACAAGATGCAGTATACCAGAAATGAGATGTCTTTTACAATGGATATTTATTAACTTATAACTTACAGTCCTTTAGGCCGTGAAAATGTCCAACTCAAGGCATCAACAGGATGATACCTGGACTCTGAACAGACAGGCTGCTGGCATCCAGGACACTTGTCACACGGGAAAGCACATGGCCAGCATCTGCTTGTCCTCTTCTCCTGGGTTTGCTTCAGTGGCTTCCTCTCAGTTCCTGTGGGTGCTTCCCTGAAATCGCTTAGCTTCTGTATATGTCTCATCCTCTTACAAAGGACTCCAACAAGAGGATTAAGATCTATCCCAAACAAGGCAGGGCACATCTCAACTGAAATAACCTAACTAAAAGGTCCCACCCACAGGAATGGATTAAAAGAACATGGCCTTGGGCAGTGCGGTGGTGGCTCAGTGGCAGAATTCTCGCCTGCCTTGCTGGAGACCTGGGTTCAATTTCCGGTGCCTGCCCATGCAAAAAAAACAAAAAACAAAAAACACATGGCCTTTTCTGGGGTACATAACAACTTCAGATCACATCTACTCTGTGACCCAGCAATTCCACCCCTAGCTGGAAACAAAGACTTCTCCACAAAAGCCTTGACCACAAGAGCTGTCACAGTGGCCTCAGGCATGAGAGCCCCAAACTGCAAACAACCCAAATATTCACCTGCAGCAGAGTGGGTAAAGGAAGCATGGCACAAGCACAAGCGAATACAACGGAGCACCACCCAGCAATAAACGGTGGACCTAGCGATAAATCTAACAGGGGTGAATCAGAATTTCTTTCCTTCTTTTTTTATTTTTGTATAGGCAGGCACCAGGAATTGAACCCAGGTCTCCGGCATGGCAGGTGAGAACTCTGCTGCTGAGCCACCGTGGCCCGCACAAGTAATGGTTATTCTAGAATTTTTTTTGGGGGGTGCATGGTCCAGGAATTACACCTGGGTCTCCCACATGAAAAGCAGGAACTCTAACCACTGAACTACCCGTGCGGCCTGAATCAGAACATTTTGTGGAAGAACAGTCATTCATAAAAAAATGACATACTAGACAAGTACATTTACATGAAGTCCAAGAACAGGTAAAACTGACCGATGGTAAAAGAAGTCAGAAAGCAGTTGGCTTTGGGCAGGGTGGCCTGACAGGAAAGAGGCACAAGGAAAGTTTTTAGGTGACAAATGCTCTGCATCTTGTTCTAGATGGTTACCTGGATGTGTACCACTGTGAAGACCCAAACTGAACACTTTCAGATTTGTGTTTTATTGTTTGAAATTATACCTCAATTTTTAAAATCTAGAAAAACTAAAAACACCAAAAAACCCTTATGACTTTCCATTTCATACTAAAAGCCACTATCCTCATAATGCCCTAAGATGGTCTCCCACTAACAATCTCCCCACCCCACATGGCTTTCTCCTTCAGTCCCTTCAAACGTCACCTTCCTAAACCACAGCGTCGTTACACTGCACCTCCTGTAGGCCACAGCTGTTACCCTGCTCCCCTCTTCTCCAGAGCATGTTTCTCCACCTGAAATACTGGGATTTGTTAACTTTCTGTCCCCTTCTACCAGAACATCAGTTCCAGGAAGACAGGGCTTTTCTTTCACTACCACATCCACAGCACCTGGCACTTAATAGACACTCAGTGCATTTTTTTTCCCCTGTAAAAATATGTTGTCCTTAAATAGGGCTCCATCATTTAAAAAAAAGTCTTATTCACATACAATATAACCCATCCAAAGGGTACACTCAATGGCTCTAGGTATGATCACAGAGCTATGCATTTATTGTCACAACAATTTGAGAACATTTTCATTGCTCCAAAAAGAAAAATCCCATACCCCTTATATACCCCTATTACTGACACTTAGCATTGGTGTGGTACCTTTGTTATAAATGATGAAAGAATACTACAATATTATTAATAACTATAATCCAGTTTGCATTAGTTCTATCTTTTCCCATATAGCAGCTTGTTATTAACACCTTGTAATAGGCACTTAGTACATTTGCTAAATAAAGACTAATAAATAAGGAAATGAAGCAAAGGTAAAAGAAGGAATAAGAAAAATAAGTGAAGTCTTTTTTCCCCTTAGATTTTTTTTTAAAACTTTCTATTTTGAAATAAATTTAAAACTCATGGGACAGTATCCAAAATTACACAAAACCCATACAGAAAACTCTAACATATCCCCCACCAAGATACCTAGATTCAACTTTTAACATCTTGCCACATTTTCCCTATTTTTCTATTCATCTGCCTTCTGAATACTTGAAAGCAGGTCATACACATCATACCCCGGAACACTTCATGCACCTTTCTTAAGAACAGGGACAACCAACTAAGTAACCACTTGAAATGCAGTTATCAAGTTCAAGCAATTTAACATTGATATAAAGATTTATACTCTGACTTTTTCATATGTCCTAATAATATCCTTTTGGGCTTTTCTCCTCCATTATTAAATCCAGTCCAAGACCATGCATTGCATTTCACTGTTACTGCCTCTTTAGTCACAACCCGTAATCTACTTCCTGTCTCTGTGACATTAAAGCAGACTTTTAAAGCAGACTTTGATAATCCCTGGCTGAAAGTGTCTCCCCTTCTAAGAGGGAGGTGCCACAGTAGGTGATTTCCAGTGGGGATAGGACAATCAAAATCACTCAAGGGACTTTTCAGACTTTACATGCATGCCTGTACCCTTCCCCCTCCAAAAAAAAGAATTAAGATTCTTTCACATAATAAGCCACTGATATCCCTGAGGTGGGGAAATAACTGTCAGTATTTTTGATGCACTATGGTTGCTGTTGGCTTTTTTTTTTTGGTAACAGTTTCAAGATGTAACTCACAGACCATACATTTCCCACATTTAAAGTGTACAGTTCGACTTCTGGTATATTCAGAAGTGTGCAACCACCAGAGTCAATCAGAACATTTTCATCACCCCAAAAGAAATCCTATATCCTTTGGCCATCACCCCTCATTACTCCATCCCTAGGCAGTCACTAACCTCCTTATCTCTATGGATTTGCCCATGCTGGACAGTTCACACAAAAGAAAACATCAACAGTCTGGCTTCTGTGGCTGAGCATAATATTTTCAAGGTTCATCCATGTTGCAGCATGTATCAGTGCTTCGTTCCATTTTATGGTAAATAATACTCCATTGTAGGATGATGCATTCTTTTTAGGCATTCTGCATAATGTAAAATAACTCTGCTCCTGAAAACTCTAGTCTATACTTATTTATTTAAAACAATTAAAACAAATGCTCCTTTAAGACCATGCAATATTTTAAATTTTGAAGCAAGCTGAAATATCTAAAATAAAAATCTAAACTAAAATTTGCATATACACCAAAACCAAAATAACTTTAGAAACAGTGGTTAGCAGAACCCACTAAGAGATAAATCTGGACATATGAATTTCAGCTGATCGGAGCACAGGTGAGTAGGGGGAGCACTAAGCAAACCAGGAAGGCTGCCCCATGCCCCCACCCATCTGCAGCCTGTGTCATCCCCCATCCAGCCCCACCCACAATTACAGGTCACCACCTCTCCTTACCTACATCCATCCAGCCAGGAGGTATTAACCGACACTTCTGTCTTTGTTTCAGGTTAACTGCCAACCAAAGAGGCACTTCCACTGGTAAACCAGGGTTAAAAGGCCCCAGATCCCCCTGCCAAAGTTAAAAACAAGCCCCCATGAGATCAGAAACAAAAAACATCATTGTACCTCATCGCTATCAAGTAAGACCAACGGCCCTGTGCAAACTGAATTCCAAGTAAAAATTAAAACCAACTGTCATTACAGACCCATCATTACTTTTGCCGTTAGGCATCCCCAAACATGTGGTGCTGTGGTTTACGTATCTTCCGGACATCCCTTGCTGTCATATACTCACGGGGACCTCTAAGGCAAGGATCACCTGAGCCCTGGGCTTCCCAAGTGGTGCAGACACAGCACCCATCTGATGACACCAGGAAGTACTTAGTTTAACCTGTGAGCACTTAAAGCCTTGACTCTCTTCCTTCGTTTCTGCCTACATCCTCCAGTTTCCAGAGCAATATTTAATGAAGAGAATTTCAGTCTCCTTGGGGTTAGGGGGAAAGAACTCCGTGCATCTATAGCCCTTGACCTTTGTCCTGTGATAAAGGCCTCAGGCCCTGGAACTTTCCCCTACATAAAATGCAAACTCTACTGACTGGGTAATCTCGGCAGATGATTTCACCTTTAAGCCTTGATTTTCTGCTCTGAAAAATGGGAACAGAGCTGAACTGTTCCCAACCCCAATCCACGGAAACTCTGACTGGAGGGTCTGGAGTGGAGGCAGAAAGCTGAATTTTAACCAGGGCCAGTGCGATTCTGCCGAGGTGCGGCATAGTCCGGCAAGCCACCAAGTCAGTGGGGACGGTCCCCGCAGGGCTGCCCTCGCTTAGACATGGGCCACAGGCGCAGGGGTCCCTGGGGCACCTCACCTCTGACCAGCTGCCTACATGCTGGGCGACCCCCAGGCAGAAGCGGGAGGCGCAGCGGAGGCCCGAGCGGCCCGGTGTGGGCCCCAGCCCGGCGGCTCCCTGGGTGTCGTCGAACAGACCGCGCGGCTGCCCAGGGCCTGGGCGCCTCTGGGCTGGGGTCTGCCCTGGGTGTCGCCACCTGCCCCAGCCCGGAGGCCTTACCCCAATAAGGTAGATCTTGTCCAGGCTGAAGTTAGGGATGATGGTGACCAGCTCCTTCTCGGCCAGAAACTCTACCTCGGCCGCCTCCATAACGGCCGGCGTGGGGCTCTCCGCCTCCGTGAAGACCTCAGCTTTCCCGGGAAGACGCCACGGCCGCCGCTTTCCCGCCACGACGCGGACCCGCCCCCCTCGCCCGGAAGAGGGCCGCGGCCGGCCTATAGGAACGCGGCGCTCTCCACGGAAGACGGAAGGCGCAGTTGTTACGAGCTCGGTGATTGGCGCTCCCGAGCGAGGCTCCGGGCCGACCCCTCCCCCTCCCGTCAGGCTCGGGCTGGGGGGCTCCTTGGCGGCGCACCTGGCGCTTCCCACCTGCGCACCTGGCGCCGCTGCCCGGCGCACCTGAGGCTGCCGGCTCCTGCTCCCGCCCGCGCCGCGCTGCGGGCCAATTGGCCTTAAAGTCCTGCACCTGGCGTCTGCCCGCCAGCACCCGGAGTCCAAACCCATAGGAGTGGACTACACAGAGTGATCCCTAGCGTGAACCGTGACCTGTATTTACTAGTATAACCATAATAGTGTTTCATCAGTTGTAACAAAGCTACCATACCAGTACAAAATGTCAGTAATAGAGAAAGCTGTGTGTGAGGGGAGTCATAAATGGGGACTCTGTGCTTTCCACATTATTTTTCTGTAAACCTACGTGGTAGTTTGAAGCTGCTCTAATTAAAAAAGAAAAAAAAATCAGACAGAAACTAAACAAAAAATCCTCACCAGGCCGGGAGAAAATGCGTTCGTGGGCCAAACTCAGTACCAGGTGCCCGGACGTGGCTGGACCCAGGCAAGCACTGTGACCGCTCCCGCAGTGGATGGTGAGAAGGACTTGTTCCCTTTAATTTCAGAATCTTCTCCCTTCTCTCTGCAGATTACTTAAAAATCTATAAAAATGACGATTCTTCCTGGCTGCCCAGACTTTCTCGTGCAGAGATTGCAGGGAAAGAGGCTCCTAATTTGTCTTTTCAAGTCTCACCTGCTGTAACTGAGGAAGGGGCAAGCTTGCACAGTCTTTGCAAATATTTCTTGATTTGTTCACTATTGATTCCCACGACACACAGGCGTAGGTGAAACATATAATAGGAGTGGGTCTCTGCTCACCATAAGACTGTGTGTGTAGGTATGCACACGCCCGGGGCCCTCTCCCTGGGGCATTTTAATTCAGGGGTCTGGAGTAGAAACAGCTGACTTTTTTTTTGTATGCTATATGGTGGGGTCACATTTCATTCTTTTTCCATGTGAGTATCCCATTATTGCAGCACCATTTGTTGAATTTTTGTTTGTTTTTGTTGTTTGTTTATTTTGGGGAAGTGCATGGGTCGGGAATCAACCCCAGGTCTCCCACATGACAGGCAAGAATTCTGCTACTGAACTACCCTCGCACCCCTCCGACAGCTGACTTTTAATAGGTGTGGGGTGAAATCACCTCAGCGATAAGATACTAGGAGGTGAAGCCACTCCTCTAGAAGGCCTCGGAGGGATGGACTGGGAACTGGACTTGAACTTGAGCTCGGCCCATTAGGCCCTGAGAGAAAACATAGGCCATACCAGGATTCCAGGCTTCTGTCTCCAGGCGGGAAAGCTGCCTCACCCCACCCATCCCTGTGCCTCCTCTCCCAGCCCCTTGAATCGTGCCCCACGTGGGGTTGCTGGAAGGAAAATCAACTATAACAAGCTCCACCCACTCACATGTCCTTGAAAGCTCCACGTCTATGCATCTGCATGGAAAGCTGTCCTTTACAGACAGTGAGAGTCATCCTGTATGTTGCCTTCATTAAATCTATTTATTAAGACAAATACTTTCAAAGAAAAAGAAATAAAAGGTCACACTGGATGCAGTGCGAACAAGGGCAGGTAACTGCTCTGAATCTCAGTTTCCTCATCTGCAAAATGAGGTAGGAAGAGAAGGGACCCTGAGATGTTCAGGGAGGAGGGGAATCTATGAGCCACCTGACCCCTCCCGAAATAGATAATTCCCTCAGGCATCTGCCAGACAGTGTCTGCCAAAGTGTCTGGGTTCTGATTGACGGGTGGATATTTTCTTGACTGGCAATATTTGCGTTCCAAAGTTGGCAAGGCTTCCTTCCCTGATTCTCACAGACTGTAAAAGAGCAAAGGAGAAGAGCTGTTGAACAAGCCGAGGATCAGAGAGGCCAGCCGAGGATCAGAGAGGCCAGCTGAGGAGTGGGTAGGAGAACTGGAGAGCCCAGGTGTCAATGGCCTGGGTCCAGCTCTCCAAGTCACTCATCTTCTCTGAGCCTCAGTTTCCTTATTGGTAAAATGGGGGCAATGCTGCTACTTGTCTCACCTGGCTGTTGGGAAAACAAAAAAGAGATTGTGTGGGTATGATGTTGCTTTAGAGGCTGCAAAATGGTGAGGCGTTGATGTCCCAAATTCTAGTGTATGTCAGAAACACCTGGGGACTTATTAATTGTCCCTCCTTTCATAGTAGCATGACTTGGAATAGCCAAAAGGTAGAAACAACCCACGTGTCCTTCAACTGATAACAGATAAGTAAATGTACTAGATCCGTACAAGGCGATACCATTTGCCATAGAAGGGATTGAAGTTCTGATACATGCTACAACATGGATGAACCTTGAAAATTGTTCTGGAATTTGGATAGTACTAATGGTTGTATAAATCTGGTAATATACTAAAAACCAGTGACTTGTGCACTTTCAAAGGGTGAATTTTTTATATGTGAATTATTCCTCAGTCAAACTGTTCCTAAGTGCCAGGCTCAGACTTTCTGACCTGGGGATCTGCAGTGGCTCAGGGAAACCACACACGCAAGCTCTTTGAAGGTTTCAATAATTGGGAAAACTGGGAAGCAAAGTAATTTTCCCCAGTAATTTGCAATCCAACTCTGACCCACTCGGCGGGGCCCAGGCTTGAGAGGCCTTCTGAATTACTGGGTGTCTGCCCCATACCTGGTCTGAGTGAGAGGACCAGACATTTAACAGAGAAGGTGTAAG
Source organism: Myrmecophaga tridactyla (assembly GCA_004026745.1). NCBI lineage: Eukaryota > Metazoa > Chordata > Mammalia > Pilosa > Myrmecophagidae > Myrmecophaga > Myrmecophaga tridactyla. The sequence goes on along the minus strand of PVIY010027444.1, from coordinate 6,132 downwards.
TGCCTGAAAAAAACTAAAGCAGAGTAGGGGTGGAGAATGATGTGTGTGTGGGGGGCTACTTTAGATGCGGTGGTCAGGTCTCACCACTATTTCGTGTTCTAAAAAAGTGTCTCCCCCTAGAAGCATCCAGGTGGTAATGGATTAGAGCTGGAAACATCAATATGAGCTCACTGTAGCTTAATAGAGATGCAGATGGTTGCACAGAGAAATGTTTGTAGGTGTGTGTACACAGACAGGTTAGTGTACACACGTCTATTTTTTTGCTCAGCAGCTGAGAAGGCCTGGAAATCATGACAGCCCAGGAGCAAAGAGCACACCAGCACCCAGATCTTGGTTTCTAAATACAATCCTGAAATAAAAGAAAACAGGGATCCTGAAGCAATGGCTGATTCCAGGACTGGGGCAGAAAACACACAAGATGAACCTAGAGCATCTTGTAATGCCAGGAGGTAAGGAAGTATATGTGTGTGTGTGGTGGGACATGTCAGAGAGATACAGGAGCCAAACTGAAAGCTCCCAATGGACAAAGCCGAACTCAATTTGAGCAACAAAATAAATAAAGTATTATCAGAGAGTAATCATCAAAGTATCAAATAAAGGCTCCTGAGTCCATTCTGTTATAAACAAATAAACGATGACTCTCTGGTACAGAAGAATTCCAAAGAATTTTCGCAGATGCTCTGCCCTGCGGAAGGTGGAGCTCCAGCCCCACTCCTAAGGTGCGGCTGCGCTGGGTGACTTCCTTCCAAGGGGTGTGGAAAGGGAGGAGAGCATAGAGCGACCTGACAGTGACGAAACCTGACCATGTCGGAGAGCCTGTCCCAGCCAACAGGAGCCTGCGGAGATGGGATGACTGAAGGTCACGTGGGATCCCGGGACAGAAAAAGGACATTAGATAGAAACTAAGGACATCTGAATAAATTTATGGCCTTAGTTAACAATAACATGTCAATGTTGGCTCATTAGAGGTTTTTTAATTGCAGTAACATGCAAACCAACTAAAATTTCCTATTTTAACTATTTGCACATATACAATTCAGTGGCATGAAGATTCATTTGTTTTGACCAACGTACCATAATCGTAGCATAACATAAGGTATTATTAACAGGGCACACTCGGTGTAGGGGAGGTGGGAGCCCCTTATACTATCTTTGCAACTTTTCTGGAAATCTAAGCTTATTCTAAAATAAAATGTGCCACCCTGCCAACTCCCCGGGACACCTGAAACTCACAGCAATGATCGTTCCCTTCCCTAGCGGTGAACATGTCTCTGCCTCTGGGGTACTCGGCACTGCAATATCTCCTGGTCGACTCAGAATTTAGCAGAATTCTCCAAATTCGCCATCAATGTGGACACCTTCTTTTAAAGCAGTGGAATTTCAGGTAGCAGCAGTTGGGGTGGGGTGGGGGCGGGCTCTGTGGCTGCCCTGCCCAGGACAGGGGCCACCAGCCATGTGTGGGAACCGAAGCCACCTGCGTGAGGACAGCCCACCAAAGCCAACCCACAAGGCGTTCTGGGTTGAGCAGGTTTGGGAACCCCACGAGGACTGTGTTAGTTCAATGGTGACTCTACCCTGAGGACTGGATGCCCCCCACCTGGGCCCAGGGAAATGATGAACAGCAGGGAAGACACAACGAGGTCAGGAACAGAAGAGAGGTTCTCACGCCTGGCTGTGCATGGAAATAGCGTTCCGGATGCCCAGGCCGCACCCTGCACCAGATGAAGCGGAAGCGCTGGGGTTGGGGCCTGGGCATCTGCATCTTTCAGAGCTTCCCAGCCAAGGTTAAGAGCTGGGGTTCGGGCATAATTAATCTGAACCTCTCCCCTTTGTCTCTCGGGACCCTATTGTAGGGGGAGGCAATGACTAGCAGCTCCTGGCATTGTCACCAAGAGAAGGAGGGGACTAGAGATATGGTCCCAGCAACAAAAAGAAAAAAGAAAGAAACAGAATGGAAAACACCTCCTCCAGGTATCAGTCTATAGATGCCTTCTCTTGCCTCTGCTCAAACAGGTGGCACAGGATAGGGCCTTGAGAACTAGAAATTGTTACCTTCCAAACTGGAGCCCCTCCTGTGTCTCGGGTGCACTCATGTTGCGGGAGGGCTGGCTGCTGTGGGACTTGGCCACTGGCCTGCCCTCGGTGTCCCCTGCGTTAAAGTGGGGGTGCTGCCACGACCTTCTGCAGGGCTGGCCTCGGCTGGTACCCCAGGCTGGTGTTGTGGGCAGCGTTGGTCCGATGGCTTGTGCCCACACTTCGTCAGGACACCCCTGTGTCCCAGGGCCTCTGTGAGGCTAACAGGGATGGGTGCAGGTGAAGCCCCTAAAAGGGGGAGCTCCTACTCCTAGTAATAATGGTATTTCTTTCTCACAAGGGCCCTCCGAGCTATTATTATCATAGTTGAGTGTGGGGCTCCAAGAGCAAGGAGTGAAGCAAGGAAGACAAGCAAGGACCTGGCCGTCCTAAGCCACTTCCAGGGACTTGGACTCGATCCTGAAGGCAGTGAAGCATTTAGGGGATGCAAGTCGGGGGAGCGACATGAATAGACTTGCATTTTAGAAAGGAACCTGCGTGGCAGATGGAGCAGGGTGGGCCACACCTGGCGGCAGGAAACTGCCCTGGAAGCTGGGAGCACAAGTCCAGGTAAGGCTTTCGCACCTGGTGTCCTAGGGCAGTGGCTGTGGGCACCGAAAATGGGATCTGTCTGAACCCATAGCCCCTGTACTGTCTGTGCTGTTTCCAGAAGCTTCCACACCCGAACCAGGTGGCCACAGGTATTTCCCCACCTACCTGTGGCTCAGGCAGTGAGTCCCAGCCCTCCTGGGGGGAAGGGAGCTGCGTTTTCCTCTCCGCGCTAGCCCGGTTCCTGGCTCAGGCATAGCTCTCATGCCAGCCCCTCGCGCACGCCGTGCTGTGCCAGGCGCTCTCGGATGGCTCCGACATGGTGTGAATACGCTCTTGTGTCTTTTTGCCATCTGCTGCTGTCATTAAAAAATTACATTTCCATCTGTTTTCACACTTTTCTCCCCTCCTCTCCTCCCTTCCTGGAGCAATACAGCACAAAGCGCAGGTCACAGGAGCGGGATGTTCCTTGGCCTCTTGGAAGCTGGGAACAATCCGGGCCACACGGGGTCGGGTTGGCGGGCCTGGCCTGCTCCGCGGGCTCTTCATTTCCCTGATTTCCTCCTCATTGGCCACCACCCGTGGCCCCAGCTCCTCCGCACTTAGAGGAAGAGCCATGTACGCTTTTTCATTGTTGGTTTTAATCAGTATGCTTGACTTTGGCATCAAAAATAAAGAAAAAATAAACTTCCGGCATTAGCAACCACTGCCCCAGGATCTCAGGAAGTAAGAATCAGAGAGCCAGGGCTGGGGTTCACAGTATATTGTCATTCTAGAACAGCCCCAAAGGGGCGCCCACCTCCACCTCTCCAGCACCCTCTATTTATAATAAAGTGTCAGATTCACAGATGACCCAACCAAGAAAGTTGGGGCAACTCTGTTGATTTCAACAGTTTTGCAAGCGTCTGCAGTATAGGTCAAATTTGGAGGACTTTTTAAACCAGCGCCAGGCAAGCGTCTAAATAAACGTGCCCACTCCTTTAACCTCCCCACCAACGTGATGCCCATCCCCGCTTGAAGGCCGAGGCGCCGCAGCCTCAGAAAGGTGAAGTTACTTGCTGATTAGGTGACGCTAATAAATGTCTGAGGCTGGGAAGCAGAGCCTGGGCAGGGCTCCAAGTGGGGGTGGCTTTTCCAGGAGGCAATCCCTGGAAGCATCCGTCAGGGAGCAGGTTGCTGAGACAGGGAAGGGAAGGAGCCGTTAAGGTTAATGAGCAGGGGCCTCGGCTCAGTCCCGCCAGGATTAGGGTCTGAATCCTTGTTACTCAAGGTGAGGGCCAGGTACCCGGGGAGCTGGTTAGAAGCGCAGACCCCACCCACACCTACTGAATCAGGAGGTGCCTTTGCACCAGGTCCCCACTGAGGGCACCCTGAAGTTTAAGAAACACTGATCTAGACGAGAACATTCCTCAGAGTGGTCCCCCCACCCGCCCCAGGGGAGAAGGAAACTGGGGTATGTACCAGCCACCCCCTACCTGGTATAGGGTGAAGGCAGCTCCCAGAGGCGTGATCTCCCTGGTCTGTACTTCCAGTCTGCCTTGAGGAGCCTCCACCCCACCTGCCCTGCCCCAGAGAAGGTGCTTGGAAGGACAGACGCAGGTGCTGGCAGGAGAAAGCCATGGTTGCGAGGTGAGGTGGGACCCCATAGTGGCACTGCAGATATGGCCCCAGAGCCCATGCCTTCCCACCCGCCCCACTGGTGGATGACACAAAACACTCAGACCCACAGTTTCACATAATCCTGAGACCCGTGGCATCGTCCCCAGTCCCCAAAGGAGCAAACTGAGGCCCAGAGACGGCGGTGGCCTGCCTACTCACCATGGCCGCCATTCACTGACTGTTTACTCTGTGCCAGGCTCCAGGTGGGCTTTACATGGATTATTTTACTTACTCCTCACATGTTCTCCACGAGGAAGGAACTGTCATCTCCTCCGGACAGGTGAGAACATAGGGTTCAGAGAGGTTGAGTAACTTGTTCAAGTCACACAGCACAATGGGTGTCTGATGGCAACAAAACCCTTGACTCTATGTATCTATTGAAGAGGGGTTTGGGGCCTCGGCGGGGTTTCCTGCTTCCCAGGGTGAGAGTTCGTACTGAGCCAGCCCCCTTCCTTTCATGGGGAGACAGAGCTTGCTTGAAGGCAAAGAGGCTTCAGGAACAGGTGATAAAGGCCAGTGAGTAGAGTCATGGGGTTCTCTGCAGGTTGGGGTCACCAGGAAGGGCCTCTCTATTCTTACACAGCAGGCCCCGTTCTGGGGTCTCCCATCCTGCCTAAATGCTGACTCCACCGGCCTGAGACCTCTGGCTGCAAAATGTCCAGAGCCCACTCTCTCCAGCCAACACAACAAGCAATCTCACCACCCTCCCCCTGTCTACGTGGGACATGACTCCCAGGGGTGTGGACCTTCCTGGCAACGTGGGACAGAAATCCTAGAATGAGCTGAGACTCAGGATCAAGGGATTGAGAAAAACCCTAGAATGAGCTGAGACTCAGCATCAGGGGATTGAGAAAACCTCGAACAAAAGGGGGAAGAGTGAAATGAGACAAAGTGTCAATGGCTGAGAGATTCCAAACAGAGTCGAGAGGTTATCCTGGAGGTTATTCTTACACATTAAGTAGATATCACCTTGTTATCCAAGATGTAATGGAGAGCCTGGAAGGAACTGCCCAAAAATGTAGAGCTGTGTTCCAGTAGCCATGTTTCTTGATGATGATTGAATAATGATATAGCTTTCACAATATGACTGTGTGATTGTGAAAGCCTTGTGTCTGATGTTCCTTTTATCTACCTTGTCAACGGATGAGTAGAACATATGGAATGAAAATAAATAATAGGGGGAACAAATGTTAAAATAAATTTAGTTTGGAATTCTAGTGATCAATGAGAGGGGTAAGGGGTATGGTATGTATCTATATATTTTTTTCTGTTTTCATTTTATTTCTTTTTCTGAATTGATGCAAATGTTCTAAGAAATGATTATGATGATGAATATGCAACTATGTGATGATATTGTGAATTACTGATCATATATGTAGAACGGAATGATCAAAATAGGAATGTTTGCATATATTTGGTGTTTTTTTGTATTTAAAAAAAATAAATATTTAAAAATAAGTAATAGGGGGAACAAATGTTAAAATAAATTTAGTTTGAAATGCTAGTGATCAATGAAAGGGAGAGGTAAGGGGTATGGTATGTATGTATATATTTTTTTCTGTTTTCATTTTATTTCTTTTTCTGTTGTCTTTTTATTTCTTTTTCTGAGTTGATGCAAATGTTCTAAGAAATGATCATGATGATGAATATGCAACTATGTGATGATATTGTGAATTACTGATCATATATGTAGAACGGAATGATCATATGTTAAGAATGTTTTTGTTTGTTTGTTGTTAAATTTTTTTTTAATTAAAAAAAAAATGTCCATACCCCAGCATGGGTGCCCTCAACCCTGGGGACCTTCCTCCAGGAGAGCAAGGAAACTGCCTGCCTGCCCCTGGAAGCAAG
>PVIY010027443.1:0-34526 GCA_004026745.1 Myrmecophaga tridactyla | reverse complement strand
AAAAAGCCAGACTCCGTTCCCATCCATAATGGAGTAATAGCATCCAGACTTACCTTCCTGCTATAAACAACTAGAAAAAATGGGCAAAAATACATGAAAAAGCTTTTTTTTGACATGTGCATCTGTGCACATGTGCACTGTGCATCTGTGATATCCGATAAAATATATATTTTTAATGAATAGAGCCTCAGTGAGTTGTAGGACAATATCATGTATTCCAACATGCAATTTAAGTACTGTAGGGGTGGGGTGGGGAGTAAAATTATTTGAAGAAATAATGGACAAAAAATATTGTGAATTTGATGAAAACTGTAAACCTACAGATTCAAGAAACTCAACAGCCAGGATAAACACACACATAAATGCACAAGACACTCCAAGGCCCATCATAATTAAATTGCTGATAATTAGTGACAAAGAGAAGATATTTTAAAAAAGAAGAAGACATTTTATATAAAGATTAACATATAGAAGAAAATTTAAAGACAGTGCCAGAAATCCTGCAAACCAGATGATAATGGAATGACATCTAAAATGCTAAAGGAAGAAAAGTTATCAATCTAGATTTCTATATTCAGTGAAAATATCCTTTAATACTAAATAAAAAAACAAATTGTTTAGACAAAAGCTGAAAGAAATTTTCACCAGCAAACCTGTACTACAGAAATGCAAAAGGATATTTTTCATGAAAATGATATAATATAGAACTTGAATCTACACAATGGATTGAAGAGAGCCAGAAATGGTAAATGTGTGGGTAAATATAAAAGATTTTTTCATTTTTTAAATTCCTCAGCAGGCAATTCCCTGTTAATAAAATAAACAGCTAAATAAAATCAGTGTATTATAACTTTGCAATCTATAAATAGAAGTAAAATGTATGAAAATATCACAAAGAATAGGAAGGGAGAAAAGGAGTTATACTCTCGTAATGTTCTTAAATTGTACAGAAAAATGTATAACATTGATTGAAGATAGATGGTCTAAAAATATTATACACTGTAGACCCTAAAGCAACCACTTATTAAATCAACAAGGAAGCTAATAAGAAATAGTGAAAATCAAATTTATTCATAAAAAATACTCCATTTATATAGCAGAAGGTGGGAAAAGAAAACGGGAAAAAGAACATATAACACCTAGGTAAAAGAGAGCACAAACAGTAAGACAATAGATTTAAATGCAATTATATCAGTAATTACATTAAATCTAAATGGTCTAAACCACTGTGTGTATAATGGGATGACTGTATGTCACTGCCAATCTATCAGGTGGCAGCCTGAGGGTCTGAACCAGGAAATTTATCTCTGCTTACTCTCCCAGACTTGATCTTTTTGACATTATGGCTAAACTTTGAAGGAAAGCACCAACTAACAGAGAGCCAATTTGCCAAGATAGTGAAAGGTGTTTTGGGGTTGATTAGATTGTTTTTGTTAGCTCCTGGCACTCAAGGAATCTCTATCACATAACTAGCTGGATGCAAACATAAGGAACAGATATCTCAGGGATTAAATCCCAGAGTTAAAACTTTAAAATATTAAAATGTACAGTGTGCAACAAAAGATTATAGGACAAACAAAGAGGAAATGATGACCCATCCAAAGGAAAAAGAAAAAAAGTCCAAAAACCATCAAGGAAGAACACATATTGGACATATCAGACAAGTACATTTTTCAATGAACCTCAGTGTGCTCAAGAAGATAAAGGAAAACATAAGAAAAAACTAAAGTATATCAGGATAGCAACCAATGACTAATGTGAGAATCTGAATAAAGAGATAGACATTTTTAAAAGGAACCACACGGAGATATTGGTGTTGAAGACACAATACCTGAAATGAAAATTTCCATAGAGGATTTCAACTGCAGACTAGAGCTGACAGAAGGAAGAATCAGTGAACTTGAAGACAAGTCAATTGAAATGATTTAGGCTGAAGAGCAGAAATAAAAAAGACTTTTTAAAAAAGCAAACAGAGCCTCAGAGACCTGTGGAAACCATTGAGCATACCAATATACGCATTATGAACATCCCGGAGGGAGAAGAAAGAAGGGTGCAGAATACATATTCAAAGAATAGTGGCAGAAAAATGGCCAAATTTAATGTAAAACATGAATATACACATTCAAGAAGATAGTGAACCCTAAACTGAATAAACTCAAAGAGAGCTTCCCTAGACACATAATAGTCAAACTGTTGAATGCAAAGGACAAGGAGAAAATTCCAGAAGTTGCAAGAGAAAAGCAATGTGTTCTGTACAAGGGAGTCCTGGTTAGACTAAATGCCAATTTCTCATCTGTGAAAACAAGAAGGCAGTGGGGTGAAATATTTTGTAATCCTGAAAGAAAATAATTGTTAAGCAGGGATACTATATCCAGAAAGGCTATCCCTCAAAAATGAGAGGAAAATTAAGACACTCCCAGGAAAGTCGGAGTTCTTCACAACTAGGCCAGCTCTATAAGGGATGCTCAAGGGAGTTCTTCAGACTGAAAGGAAAAGACACTACATAGTGGATCAAAGTGGCATAAAGAAATAAGTACCTCCAGTAAAGGTAAACATTTAGGTGATTATAATTTATAAATTACAAATTTTTTGTATGTTACTGTTTTTTTTTCACTTCTTACTGCTTCTGAAAGGCAAGTGCATAAAAAGTAATCATAAATCTATGGTTTGGGATATAAAATATATGAAGATATAATTTCTAACAAGAATAGCAAAAGGTGAGAGAACAGAGAAGTTTGGGAAGAGTGAATGTGAATACTGTTAAAGTTAAGTTGGTGTCAGAGCAAGCATGATTTTTTAAGATTTGGGATGTTAAATTTTAGCCCCAGGTAATCACAAAGAAAATATATGAGAAATAAATATAGAAAGATATGAGAAAGGACACAAAATGGCAGAATACTAACAAATCAAATGAACATGAAAGTAGACACTAAAGAAAGAGTTGATGGACTAAAAAGGTATGAAGTACAAAAAAATAGAAAAATGATAGATAAAGTCCTACATTTTAAATGTAAATGGATTAAGCTCTCCAGTCAAAGGACAGAGACTGGTAGATGGTTAAAAAAGCATGACCCAACTGTGCCAGTTTGAATCTGTGTACTCCAGAAAAGCCAAGATGCTTAATTCTCATTCAATATTGTTGGGTAGTATTTTTTTTTATTTCCATGGAGATGTGACCCACCCAATTGTGGGTGGTAACTTTTGATTAGATGGTTTCCATGGAGATGTGTCTCCTTCTATTCAAGGTGGGGTTGCTTGCTGTAGCTCTTTAAAAGAGAAACATTTTGGAAAAAGCTCAGTACCAACAGAGCCCACATGACCAGAAAAATTTGGAGATGCTGAAGGAAAATGCCCCAGGGGAGGCCTCATGAAATGAGGAGAGAAAGCTGGCAGTCATCACTATGTGCCTTTCCAGCTGAGAGAGGTGTTCCAGACCCATCGGCCTTTCTTGAATCAAGGTATCTTGCCAGTTTGACAGTATTATGTTTGAAAGTATATTATGGCTCCAGAAAAGCCATGTTTTAATCTTTATCCAGTCTTATGGGGGCAGCCATTTCTTTCAATCCTAATGCAATACTGTAGGGCAGAAATGTTGATTAGATTATCTCCATGGGATGTGATGTGTGCAACTATGGGTGTGACCTTTGATTGGATGGAGATGTGACTCCACCCATTCCAGGTGGGTCTTAATTAGTTTACTGGAATCCTTTAAAAGGGGAAACATTTTGAAGAGAGTCAGAAATTACAGAAGACTCAGAACTGACAGAGAAAGCTGATGTAGGTGTTTGGAGATGAAGACAGAAATAAACCAGGCGCTAAACGAGGACTCAAAGAAATAGCCAGAACCTGAAGAGAAGAAATCTCTGGCCTTGGAAGATTCTAAGCTCCAGAGTTTTGTCCTGGAGCAGCTAAGTGAAGGCCCACAAATACCAAGTAAGGAACCCTCAGAGGAAATAGGGGCTGAAAGTAACAGACCCCAGGAGCAAGTGACCACCAGATGCCAACCATGTGCCTTCCCAACTGACAGAGGTGTTCTGGACAGCATTAGCCTTTCTTAGTGAAAGTAACTTCTTGTTGAAGCCTTAATTTGGATGCTTTCATGGTATTAGAACCATAAACGTGTAGCTTATTAAATTTCCTTTTTAAAACCTGTTCCATTTCTGGTATATTGCATTCCAGCAGCTTGAACTAATACAGTATCCCCCTGGATGCCTTAGTTTGGTCATTTTCAAGGACTTAGAACTGTAAACCTGCAACGTAATAATTCCCCTGAGAGAAGGCCTAGAATGTTTTTAAGAGACTGTTGGTAGATTTGTGGACTCTAAAGATACCTCTAATAAGACCTGAGGCAGAACTGATGCATGTATTATTGCAAACTGGAAGGAAGGTGATCATTGTTTTAAAGTGGCACAGAATCTTGCAAAATTGTGTACTGCTGTTGCATGAAAGTTAGGATTTAAAGGCGACAACCTGGGATACTTAGCTGAAAAAAATTACAAACTAAATGTAGAGAATAAAACTGGGTTGCCTCTTGCAGCTTATAGGAAAGTGCAAAAGGAAAAAGATAAGTTGAGAACTGAACTCAGGTACAGAGAAACCAGAAATTGTTAGTCTGGAAAATTCTGGGCTTCTAGAAAGGAAGACCCCAGAGAATAGTGCCCCATGTGAGAATTAATGAAACATGGAATCAGTCAGCCATTTCAGAAAAAGCCAGGATTGGAGATAGAGTTATCCAGGAAGGATTTGTGGAAAGTTCTATTGTCTGATGGTTATTGTTCTAGTTTGCTAGTTGGTGGAATGCAATATACCAAAATGGAATGGCTTTTAAAAAGGGGAATTTAATAACTTGCTAATTTACTGTTCTAAGGCCAAGAAAATGTCCCAATTAAAACAGGTCTATAGAAATGTCCAATCTAAGGCATCCAGGGAAAGATAACTTGGTTCAAGAAGGCCGATGGTGGTCAGTGCTGCTCTCTCGGCTGGAAGGGCACATGGCAAACATGGTGGCATCCGCTGGCTTTCTCTCCAGGCCTCTAGCCTCATGAAGCTCCCTGGGAGGTGTTTTCCTTCTTCATCTCCAAAAGTCACTGGTGGGTGGGCTCTCTGCTTCGTGGTTCTGCAGCATTCTCAAGCTTTCTCCAAAATACTTCTTCTTTTATAGGATTCCAGTAAACTAATCAAGACCCATGTAGAATGGGTGGAGACATGTCTCCATCTAATCAAGTTTAATACCCACAATTGATTGAGTCACATCTCCATGGAGATAACCTAATCAAGTTTCTAACCTATAGTACTGAAAAGGGATTAGATGAAACTGTTGCTCCTACAAGATTGATTAAGATTAAAACACGGCTTTTCTAAGATACATAAATCCTTTCAAACAGGCACAGTTATGATCTCTGCCCACCATATAGAAAACCAACAAGAGTGCTATGGGATCTGTATAAATGGGACCACTGCCAGGCTGGACTAAAAGGGACAGAAAGGGACAAATTGAAGGAAAAATAACTTCAAAGACAAAACCATGGAAGCTAAGGTCTGAAGCTGAGAAACCTTGGGCTAGGAGAGAAGACATATCATTGCACTTGGAGTGGGTGAGTTTGCCTTGAAAGCAGACAGCAGGAGTTTCAGTGCTCCAGGCTTTAGAGAGGGTGGAGCACATTCCTTGGGGACTGGGGGGAGCCTGGCTGCCACCCCATTGTTCTGGAGGGGTTGACTGTGTGCCCCACAGATGGCTGAGAACCCAGGTGCGCCCCAATGCTTGGAGAGGGTGGAGCCCAGAGAAAGGTAGTCTCCCCAGTGTCCCCCAAGGTTGCATTTGGAGAGAGCCAGGCCACTGCGTAGGCCCTTAGAAAGGGTGGGACTGCTGCTTTCTAAAGCCCCGAGGATAAATGACTCTCAGACTTTGAAATCTAATGGAGTTTACCCTGCAGGTTTTCAAAATTGCTTGGGTCCCTTAATCCCTGTGTTCTTCCTCCCTAAGGAAATGGGAATATGGACCCTATGGCTGTGCCTTCTTTGTGTGTTGGCAATAGATAACTTGGAATTTTGCCTTAGGACAGACCGTGCCTGTAGCTGACTTTGATGAGATTCTGTATTGTTTCTGACTTTGTACTGTATTTGTGTTTTTACTGAAATAGTTTAAGGTTTTGTGATATTATGATGGGATAAATGTATTTTGCATTTGGAAAGAACATGTCTTTTGGGGGTCCAAAGTGTGGTCCAAAAGGTGGAAAGTGCATATAGATCAATTTCCGGGACAGACCATATTTTCAGTCACAAAGCAAATCTCAATAAATTAAAAAATGTTTAAATCATGCAATGTCTCGTCTCTGACCACAATGGAATGAAGATAGAGATCAATAACACAGGGAGACCCTGAAAATTCACAATATGTGGACATTAAACAATACACTCTTACACAAATGATGAGTCAAAGAAGAAATCACAAGGGAAATTAGGAAATATCTTGAGGTAAATGAAAATGAAAACACAGCATACCAAAACCTATGGGAGGCTGCCAAAGTGGCACTGAGAAGGAATTTTATAGCTGTAAAAACTTACATTAAAAATAGAAGAAAAATCTCAACTCAGAGACCTAATCTCACAATTGAAGAATCTAGAAAAAGAAGAGCAAACCAACTCAAAGTGAACAGAATGGAGGCAATAATAAAGATTAGAGTGAAGATAAATGAAATAGAGGATAAGAAACAGTAGAGAGAATCAAAAAACCAAAAGTTGGTTCTTTCAAAAGGTCAATAATATCAACAAACCTTTAGCTAAACTGACAAAGATAAAAAGAGAGAAGACACCAATAGCTAAAATCGAAGTAAAATAGAGGATATTACAACTAACCTCAGGATTATAAAAGGATAGTATGAACAACTACATGCTAAAAAAATTTGATACCTAGATGAAATGGACAAATTCCTAGGAACACACAAACTACCTGTACAACTCAAGAGGAAGTAAATGTCAACAGAATAATAACAAAGAAGTTGAAACAGTAATCAAAAAATGCCCAACAAAGAAGAGCCCAGGATCATATGGTGTTATTGGGGAATTTTACCAAACATTCCAAGAAAAATTATCACAAATCCAGCTCAAATTCCTCCAAAAAATTGGAGGGAATACTTCTTAATTCATTCTACTACTAAAGTCAAATAAATATTTAACAAGAAAAAAAAAGTATAGACCCAACATCCCTTATGAATATAGAAGCAAAAATTATCAAGAAAATACTAGCAAACTGAATTCAATTGCACATTAAAAGAATTATAAACTCTGATCAAGTGGGATTTATCCCAGGTATAGAAGGGTGGTTCTACATCAATGTAATAACTACATTAACAGAATGAAGAAAAAAATACACATGATCATCTCAATTGGTACAGAAAATGCATATGACAAAATCCAGCACCCCTTCTTGATAGAAACACTTAGAAAATTAGGAATAGAAAGATATTTCTTCAACATGTAAAAAGCCATATTTGAAAAACCCAGAGTGAACATCTAAACTCAGTGGTGAAAGCCTGAAAGCTTTCTTTTTAAGATCAGGGAGAAGAGAAGATGCCACTGACATCACTGTTATTCAACACTGAACATACTACAAGTCCTAAAAGGGGAATTAGGCAAGTTAAAGAAATATGAGGCACCCAAATTGGAAAAGAAGAAGTAAAATTTTTACTATTTGCAGATGACATGATTCTATATATGGAAAATACTGCAAAATCCACAACAAAGCTATTAAAGGTACTAAAAATATTCAGCAAAGTGGCAGATACAAGATCAGCATGCAAAATTGGTAGTGTTTCTGTACACTAATAATGAGCAACCTGAAGAGGAAATGAAAAAAAGTCATAGATTGGAAGACTAAATATTGTTAAGATATCAATTCTACTCAAGATGATTTACAGATTCAATGTAATCCCAATCCAAGGATTTTAACATGAAAGTTAAAAGGCAATCTACAGATTGGGAGAAAATATTTTGAAACCACATATCTGATAATCGTTGAATATCCAGAATATATAAAGAAATCCCACAACTCAACAACAAAAAGACAAACCAATCAAAAAATGGGTAAAAGTCTTGAGTATATATATATATCTCCAAAGTTGATGTACATACAAATTGCCAAAATGCACCTGAAAAGATGCTCAACATCATTAGCCATTAGGGAAATGCAAATCAAAATGACCATGAGATACCATTTCCATTTTACATCTACTAGAATGGCTACTATTAAAAAATGATAATAACAACAAGTTTTGGAGAGAAGGGTATAGAGAATAGGAACATTAGTTTGTTGGGGGTGGGAAAGTGAGATGGTTCAGCTGCTGTGGCGCTTCCTCAGAAAGTTAAGTATAGAACTACTGTATTAACTGGCAGTCCCACTCCTAGGTATATACCAACAGGAACTGAAAGCAGGGTCTCAAATACATATTTTCACACCAATGTTTATAGCAGCATTATTCACAATAGCCAAAAAACGCAAGCATCCTAAGAGCCTATCAACCGGTGAATGAATAAACAAAATGTGGTCTACCTACAGAATGCAATATTATTCCTCCATAACAGGCAATGAAGTTCTGATACACACAACAACATGAGACATGTTGGCTGAAATAAGCCAGACACAAGGGACACACATTGTATGATCTCACTGACATGAAATAATTAGAATAAGCAAATTTACAGAATCAGAAATCCCCATGCAGGTTACCAGTGGGGTAGGGAATGGGGAGTGGAGGCTTAATTGTACAGACTTTCTCACAGGAGTGATGGGCAAGTTTTGGTAACGGATGGTGGTGATGGTAGCACACCACCGTGTATGTAATTAACACCAGTGAATTATGTATTTGAATGTGGATAAAAGCAGAGAATGCAGGTTATGAGTATGTTAGTAGATTAAAAATTGAGAAAACGACAACAAAGAACTGAACCACACAGAGAACCCTAACATAAACTATGGACTGTGGTTAATAGTATAATTATAATAATTTTCTTTCATCAATTGTATCAAAGGTACCACATTAATGCAAAGTGTTATGAATAAGGAAAACTGAGCGTGTGTGCACGAGGGGGGATATGAGAACTCTGTATTTTCTATCTGAAGTTTCTGTAGACCTACAACTTCTCTAATTACAAAAAAAAAAAAAATGAAACCGGAGTCAAGGGAAGTTTTACACAGGCGCTTGCACAGAAGGGGATGCCTGACTCCCCAGGTGGCCAGGCTCTCTGGGCCAGCTCGGTCAGCGGTGTGGCTGAGAATGGTCTCACCTCTGCTCCAGGGACCCCAAGCACAGCGTCAACTTCTAGGCCCTGAGAAATGGGATGGAGACACTAGAAGACAGTTTCTATCTGTGAAAAAGAAAAATTCAGAAAGCTTTAAAGAAATGACTACCCTGTGGGCTGGTTCACTTGACCAACTGAGTTTGCAGAATTACTCTCCTGCCTGTTAAATAAATCTTCAGATATTATTTCACATCTTTTCAACACAACAGTGAAAACGGATGTGATTCGCATGTGGTTAGCTGGAATCATAATTCTTAGAGCGGCAGTGCATGCCTTGAAGTTCCTTACAGGTAAAATTCCAGCGTTTTATAAAAATGAAAACAATTCTCTAAAAGCATACACTACCACCCCATTTTTCCACCCAGATTGGCACAAATAAATAAGTAAACAAAAAAATGGGGAGAGAGAGAAAAAGAGGAAAAAAAGCAGAGCCCTGACAAATTTTCCAGGTACATTTTATGGATTTCTGCACTCCCCTATCTTTTCTCTAACCTAAATGTTATCCTCCAGTCACTTGAGCCCAGCAAGGTGGGGTGAATGAAGCCTCCTCTCTCTCCCCAGTGCCAGGCAGGTGGAGTTCACCTTGACTCACTGCGGGAACTCCCAGGCTCCTGAACTTGGCAATGGGAACTCCGTCTAAAGGGGAAAGCCTGGAAGTCTGCCAGGGGAGGGTGTCTGTACCTGGGGACCTGTCATGGGTTTCTCTGGGCTGGATGCCATTCCCCACCTCAGGAGGCAGGCACCGGAGTCCCAGACCTACGTCCCACCTAGAGGAAATTGGCCTTGAATAGTCTGCAGGTCAGCCGGAGTTCCCTCTGGAATGTGGAACAGGTGCATTCCTAACTGACAGGTCACCCTGGTCACCCCGGCTCACCCTGAGCTCAGGAACCTCCCCTCTACCCTCCACCCTCCACCCTCCACCCCCCACGTGGTCACTGCAAACCAACTTATCTTCATGCCTCTGTGCCACGCCTCTACTCCACTGCTGCCTCTGACCAGGGTTGGTGGAAAGGCACCTGCTCCTTATCTGCCTTTCAGGAGGCTGTGGAGGGGAGTGAGGTCATCTGTGCTAGGAGGAAGGACAACACGTGGGCTGCCTCTTTGCCAGGGGCGCCACCCGCTGAATGCTTTCCCGGTGATTTCATAACAAAGGATTCCTACTTCCCAAAGAGAGAAGGCTTGATAGAAACACAATTGAAGATGCAACAGTCCAAATCTAGAGCTCAACTGTCCAGATTCCAGGGACTGTGATGAAAATACTATTGTTGCTACTCCAAGGGGCAGCTAAGATGGTTGTGGTCACGTGTGCCAGACCTCATTTCATAGTTACACAAAATCGCAGCTTTCTGAACTTCCGCCCAATGCAGAGCCAAGTCTTCGCACAGTGAAATGTATTTAATAAGGCGCAAGCGATGCTAAACCACTTTTAAAATAGCTTTGTGCCCATTGACTTTTATTTTCATATCCGAATCCAGTTCTAAGGGAGTTTTTTTTTCTAATATTAATTATTGTTTTCTGGTTTGAATAGTAATAAATGATTAATAATGTAAACTTCTTAGAAAATGTAGACCAAAGTAAAGACTAAAAGAAACATCACTCAAAATCCCACTGTTCAAGACGATCACTGCTATAATTTTGGTTAGTAACATTCAAAGTTTTTCCTGTGCATAATAATTGAATTATATTTATTTTATTAAAATATCATGCCCATTTCTTTGTAAAAGCGCCTTATTATGCTTATCAAGAAACTTTTTCCTGTGAACTTTATATAACCTGAGATTTAATAATGGCAAAGTATTCTATTGTATGGTGTGCCATAATTTATGTAAATATTATGTAATATTTATATAAATATTATATTGTTGGGACATGAAAACATTTTCAAAGAATTCTTAACAGTGATCAAATGAATATTCATATACTTGAAATATTATGCAGTTCCTAATTCTTCCCTTAGAATAAGGAAAGCACATGCAGGTGAGATATGTATGTATTAAAGTTTAAGAGTTTTCGACACAAATTTCTATGTTGCCCGTCAAAACTTAGTCCAATTTATACTCTGAACGCACTGCCTGTTTCTCTGTCTCTTTGTCATAACTGCTAGGATTGCATTTGGCTGCAGGTAACAGAAACCATGTGGCAGTGATGTTACAAAGCTGAGGGTCTGCTTGTCTCATGCCACCCAAAGGCCAGGGGTCACAGGCAGGCTGACACAGGAGCCTGACGTCACCAGGGGGTCATAGTGTTGGATTTTCTGCATTGCCAGATTTAGCATTTGACTTTCACCCTCCATACTGCAAAATTGGCCGCGGCACTTACACATCTGGGGTTAGGGTTCCTGGGTCCAAATGAAAAGGAAGCCCGAAAGCTTTCCCCTTCCAAGACTTGAGCACCTGTTTAGAGACCCTCCCCAGGGGCTTCTACCTGCTTCTATTGTACCCATCCCCAGCCACCAGGGAGTTAGAAAAGGTGACTGTGCCAACCTCGGGCTTGCCACCTATTTTTGGCTACTTGAAGTTTTCTGAAACATAATATTAAATTCCCTCCATTTAAAAGCTTAGACCAAAATGTATTTCCACCAACCAGGTAAAAACTTTACTTTGGTGTTATGAAATTTTTAAATATTTTCAAATGTTTCTCCTTTACCAACTTTTTCCACCAGTTATGTATATAAATATACCTTTTTTCTAATTGAGCATTTGTACTACATTTTTTGTTTAAATTATATATAATTTTAATCTTTTTCACTCATTATTATTTCACATGCATTTTCTATGCCATTGTATTTTAAGGTAATTGACATAATGAAATGTTTGCCTAATATTATAGCATATGATGATATGACAATTGTATTCTACGTTTTCCCTGAATTTCTCTAAGTTTTGCTATAGTAGTTAATCCTGTGATGAAGAGCTTTATGTCTATTCTTTAGATAGCATCTTGGATTATCATTAGAGTCCTATGAATGAATACTGGTCTATTCTGATATTTTCATCTGGTACGTTTTCTTAAGCTCTTACAGTTTCTTGTATATTTTTTAAATTTATTGTTAAATATACTCGTTCTTTCAGAATAGTTCTAGGTTATTAGGAAAGTTGCAAAGATAGTACCGAAGACTCCCATAACCCCATCCCCAGTTTCTCCTGCTGCAAATGCCTGCGCTGGGCACGTGAGTCACAAGTAGTGAGTCTATACTGCTGCATTCGTATTAACGCCGGTGTTTGCTGAGACATCCTTGGATTTCACGGGGACCCCTCCAGGACGCCCCTCGGTCATCACCACCCTCTGTCTCCTCGGGGCTGTAGCGATGACAGGCTCGCCTGGCCCTGCATGCCCTGGTTGGTTCTGAGGAGTTTGCAGGATGCCCCTCAACTGGGACTTCCAGTCAATGAGAGGAGCCTTGGGGGAGGAAGACAGAAGTGGGGAGTCGTTGGCCAGTGTGTCCTGCGCCTGGCCACCTGGCTGGTCTGCTCCTTGGCGCAGCGGCTCTCTCCCCCTTCCCACCTATCCTCCAGGGACAGATGTACCACGCAGCCCACACCTCAGGAGTGAGGCTGGATCCACCTCCTCGAGGCTGCCCCAGCCCTGCCAGGTGTGGGTGCCATAGTCAGGTCTTCCAAAGGCCATTGGACCAGTCTATCAATCCAGCTGCCTCTGGATGATGGGGAACCTGGGAAGACCAGAGAATTTCATAAGCACATGCCTGTTCCCATACTTCACAGCAGTGGAGAAATGTGTGTTGATGGTTAAAGTAAGTACAACATGTGATTGGGCATTCCTGTTTGGAGGAATTAAGAGAAATGATGGGTCTTTGAGTGAGTTAATGTTAATGTGAGTTAATGAGTGAAGGAGACATGTCATTAAAGTATCTTGGAAATAATTCATTTGCAAAGATGAATGAAGACTTTATAGTTCCCATAATAAAAACTGAAAATTAAGTTTGAGAGACCAACTAAATTTCATAAAACAAGGAAGATTGAGCACACAAGAAAAAAAATAAAGTGTGTGGGGAGAACATAAGGCAATCTTTCTCTAAATGGGGTCATGAAATTCTGAAGAGCACAGTAAAATAGAGGTCAGAGGAGAGGGTGGTCAAGACACAGACACGTGATTCCTCTCACTGCAATGGCTCACAATTTCCTTGTACAACATACTATCGAGACACGGGCACACCAAGTCAGAAACAGAAAGGCACTCAATTTGGAGCTTATGAGGAGACATCATCCCTCTCCTTGAACTTCTACCATAAAGGAAGGGGCCAAGTTCACTCTGATCAAGGTGAGACCCAAATCCATCAAGGCCATTGTATTTTGCTGCAGTCACTGTGCAGAAAATGGAGAGGGAAGCATGGGAGGGCTTGGTTGGCTCAGTGGATAAATCATTTGTGCTGAAATACAGAGGGCATCTATAAGCAAGGGACATTCTCAGAACTTTCTGACCTGCTCAAGAATGTGTCATAGGCTGTTCCTGTATAGTTCATTATGTAAGGACCAGGATTTGAAATAGAGAGGAGATGTGCTCCTCCCAGTTATAAATGGGACATGCCCTTTCATAAATCAGGGCAAGGCCTGTGTGTTGACCTCTGGCTAGCCATAAGAATAGTCCAATATAAGTCCTGCAAACTCATCATAATCTGGCCATCGTCCCAGCTCCTGGTTAGGCCTTTCACCTGAGCTTCTTGGTATTTTTATTAGCTGGGTTCTCCGGAGAAACATGATGTGTGTGTATGCAAATATTAAAAGACTTATCAAAGGCATTGGCTCATGCGACCATGGGAATTGGCAGGTCTAAATTCTTTAAGGAGGTCACAAGTTGGGCTTGTCTTGATGACACTGAATTCCCCAGAAGAAAAATTTTTCTTTCTGACTGCTGAAAGAATCACTTCTCCCTTTAAGTCCTTCACCTGATTGGATGAGGCTTCTTTCATTGCTTAAGGCAGACTCAGTTGTTGATTGTAGATGTAATCAGACTTAAATGTATTTAGTTAACTATTTAAATCCAAGAGATAGCCTCACAATAACAATCAGGCCAGTACTTTCTTCACCAACAACCTTGTCACATTAACCCATGAAATTAAAGATCACAGCATTGTTTGGATTTCATTCAAGTCTTATTCTGCATCTTGAGATATACCTAACTTTCCAGGAATCCCATTATTGAAGGAAACTATGTGCTTCTTGGACACATCAAAATTAATGTCCAGTAGGAATGGAAGAATGTTGATGTGCTATGTTTCCTTTCTTAGAATACCCTAGCAACATCCAGACATTTCTATCATAAAGTGGAATCTCGAATGTTTAAATTAGGTGTCTACAATCCCATACAATCTTTTTGTTCTGGGCATAACCAGGAATTGACCAAAATGTAATGTCAATGACCTGCTATCTGCCACAGCATTTGGGATCATGAAGAAGTGAGTGGTAGAGTCAAAATGACCTGGGATGAAAGAGGAAGTTGGCTGCAGCAAATAAAAGAAACATCTGTGATGATAGGGGACATGGAATATCCATCAGATGCTCATTATGGGACGATTGTCGGGTAGACTTTATCTTTCTCCCAACACCCACACATACTCTCCTTTAAGTGAGGGGGACTCTAGAATACTGAATACTCTCGTAGGTGCTTTCTGGACTTTGGTCTGGCTCTCAATGAACACTAAGAGAGAAATTTGCTCCTTGTCAAATTTCACTCTTCTACTTGTCTATGCATTCAGTGAGCCATGTAGTTTCTCTAAGTGAAACCAGCTGTGAGAAAACTTCCCTGCCATGATTATAAGTCTGTCAACCAGAAGCCTTCATCAAAGGCCAATTCCAGTGATTCTGACTTAATTACTCAGTACTGAGGCCCAGGATTCCATGTTTAGAAAGGCTCCCCGGGTGTCCCTTATCTGCAGCGTGGGTTCAGACCTGCAGCCTTAGAGCTGATGAGATGAGTTTGGTACTGAGCTGACCACTCGAATGAGGATCTCCTCAGCCCTTCCCCACCTCATTGTACTCTACAAGGCAGGACTTCATAATCCTGAGTCTCACCCATGTGCAGACTGGAAATACCAGGAGAGGGTCATAACCGTATGACAAGGACACTTCTCCACAGATTCTAATGGAGTTTTCCATGCTGGGTCCCAGGCATCAACATTTGCGAAGGTCTCAGCTTGTTCTCTTGCCCACAGAGAGTCTAAAAGTTGGCTTTAGTGCATCCAATGGCCGGGATCCTCTTATTCACATTCTGTGTTTGTCTTATTTCCTGACAAAAGCATGGTAGATCCGCAGAGGTTTTGGGAACTCAGAAAGCTTATGAGGGTATGAGCCTGAAAACCTTTCTTGAGATCTGATATTTATTCAGAGGAATATGTGAATTTAAAAGGAATTCAAAATTATTTCACTACCTTTGAAAGGATTTTTCTCATTATATGGGTGAAGAAACATTCTATGTGTGTTGATTATTAACACTCTGGAATAATCATATAAATTGGGGGAAACTTTCAATATTTCAGTATGGAGCATTTTTTTTTAGAAAATAAAACATACTTCTTGTTAATTTTTCATGTAAAAAAAATAAACTGGGAGTTGATGTTAGCTGCCACATCTGAGCTTGGGAGTTGGGCAATAAAATACTTGTTCAGATCTTCATTTTATAGACACGGCTGGAAAAAGGATTTCTAAAGGAGTAGACTTTTAAATTTCCACAACTTAGTTTTAGTATTGCCAAATATTTTTATTTGATTTTTAAATTCTTATTTTATCAATCTTACATCCAATAAAAAGAGCTAAAGCAAATGGTTTATCTCCATCAAATTTAACAATTATGACTTCAGACGTTTTAACCAAGGTGTGAGAAGGCAGTGTGGAATTTAGTACACAACTAGATACAGTCAGGAAATCAGCCCCAAATTTTCCTCAATTTTCTTTCATTCAAAGGCCATGGCCCCCTTTTGCTGAATGGCTGGGTGAGTGTTTCTCGTGGGGGTGCTGGCAGAGCGTGGGGGGGGGGGCAGGGTGAGTGGGGAGCGGGGCAGAGGCCGCGCAGCCCTGGGGTGCTGGGTGCTGAGGGCAGCGGGGCGCAGGCTCAGGGCACTGGCTGGGAGCACCCACGCTCCTGAGGTGCCGAGAGGGGCCGGGCAGGTGAGGGAACACGGGTCAGAAATCGGAGGAAAGCCGGCAGAACCACAGGCCCACAGCGAGGGTGGGCTCAGGGTGAGCCGCCCCTGGCACCAGGCACCGAAGGGGGTTGAGACGACAAGGGCCCCACGGGCAGCAGGAGACTTTGTATCCTGGATCAGACACGAAGCCGAGGGGTCCCGGCCTCAGGAAAGGAGTTTCTGGGGCAGACGCCCATTGCCTATCTCCAGCAGCCACCAGGATGGTGGGGTCAGGGGGTCTCAGTGTCCCAGGGCAGCCCTCAGGCAGCACCACACCCTGGGCACATTCACACAACAGAGATCTGTGTCTCACACTTTGGGGTGTCGGGCTGCCCCCTCGGAACCCGCCCTGGGCCCTCCCTTGCCTCTTTCCCTCCTGGGGTTCGTAGCCTTCGTGGTGCCCTGGACTAGTGGGCCATCCCCGGGCTCTGCCTCTGCCTTCTCTTGGGTCTTTGTGTCCCAATGTCCCCTTCCTAAGGACGCCGTCATAGTGGACCCCAGCTCAATCTGATTTCATCTGCAAAGACCCTCTTTCCAGATCAGATCCCTTTCACAGGACCGAAGCTTAGGAGGTTGGCAGCCCTTCCCGGGGACCCCACTCACCCCATAGCAGGGGTGAGAGCAGCTGAAAGACCAGCTGAATTGCTCGTGCAAATGGGAAGTGAAGAGGCCCTGGGATGGAGGTGGGATCTGGAGGCAGGAGGGCTGCCTAACAGCAGCGGGGGTCCTGAGGTATCCAACACGATCCTCAGACAGAGGCCACGTGATAGAAACCAAGGAAATGGAATGGAGCACAGACCTGAGCTGCTGTATTGTATCAATATCACCTGTGGTGTTACAGGTGTGTCCCGTCAGGTAAGATATTAGCAACGGGAGAAACTGGGCACTGGATATGGCACAGTCTTGCAACTTTGCTGCAAATCTAAAACTACTCAAAAATGCAAATTGGGGTGCAAGGATATTTCAGTGGTAGAATTCTTGCCTGTCATGCAGGAGACCTGAGTTCAATTCCAGGCCCATGCACCTCCCAAAAACAAAGAAGCAAGCAAGCAAAGAAACAAACAAAAAAAAAATCAACAAATGTGGCTGCAGTAACAGGTACTCACATGGTAAAAGAATGAAATGTGACCCTGCTACACAGCATACAAAAAAATAATAATAATAAAATAAAAATAAAAATTATTTTTAAAAAGTCAGGCTTCTTATCTTCTTTTTACTTTTTTCCTTTTAAGCATTTTTTTCCTGTTCAGTGAGAAAAAAACATTTCCAATGTATTTGATCTGAGTGTTTTATTATTGCATGACCCAAAATCTCTTTCAGTAATACAAAATTCTTGCTAAATTTTGCATCTGTCCTATACAACCTTGCCCGTTTGCCTACACACTGCTTTCTTAGGGTTGTTTTATGATCAAAAAATAACATAAACCATGACTGCAAAATTAATAGCATAGATTTGAAAAAAAATTCCATTAATTTGAAAAAAGTACACTTACAAACAGTACCATTTTAAAAACAGAATAAATTTACTTATAAGTCAATAAAGTTAAGTTTTTCAATTAACACTTCAAAATTTTAAATTTAATTCACTTCCTGGCTTTCTTCTTTTCTTCCTTCCTTCATTTATCTCTTTCTTTTTTCCCTCCCACTCTTCCTGCCTTCCTCAGTTTTTTCCTTCTTTCCCTCCTTTCCTATTCCTTAATTTTTAATTTTAGTAGTTTTGAAGCCCTTACTTAGACAGGTCTTTCCGTGGATCCCATCACACTCTAACTTATGTATCAACTCCCAGTGAATAAGCAATGTAGAAATACAAAACAGTTACTTTTCAGTGTTTGCTTGAAAATCCACAATTAGACTCGTGTTAGTCAGGGTTCTCTAGAGAAACAGAGCTAACAGGAGAGATCTGTAAACATGAGATTTATGAAGGTGTCTCACGCAACCATGGGAATGGAAGAGTCCAGAATCCACAGGGCAGGCTGTAAAGCTGGCAGCTCCAATGAAGAGTCTGGACGAACTCCACAGGAGAGGCTCACTGGCTGAAGAAGCAGTGAGTCTTTCTTCCTTTAAAGCCTTCAACTCATTGGGTTACCTTTTTGTGGGAGACACGCCTTAATTGATCGCAGATGTGTTCAGCCACAGATGCAGTCAACTGACTGGTGATTTAATAAACCAGCCTTGCAGTTTATCAACCAGCCACAAATATCCTTGCAGCAATGGTCAGTCCAGTGCTTGCCTGACCAGACAACTGGGCATCATCACTTGGTCAAGTTGACACCAGAACCCACCATCACACACTCTAAAATGATAAAACTTAGAGATGCCAGGCCCCAGGGGTTGTCAGTTCCACCCCATCATCTGATGACCAAGCAAAGGTACAGGATTGGGAGCTGCGGCCCAGGGGGCTGGGTTCCATGCATGGATAGCAGAGCTGGGCTGGGCCAGCTTCCAACAGTCCAGCCAGATGCACAGTCTTCCTCACGCCATAAAAAGTGACTCTGTTTGCAGCTACTCTTGAAACTCCCTTCTGACAGGGAGTTGGCCACAGTGTCGGGAGCTACCTGCCTGGACTTATCATTCATGTGCCCGCAGGATGTCGTGAATGCTTTCACAGCTTTATTTTACAACCTCTTGAAAAGGAAACGCTGAGAAAAATCCACAATTCTCTTAGATGAAAGCGCCAGCTAGTTAGTAATTTATAAAATAAGTTTACTATCCCATGGATTTCTCTCCACCTAATCCCATTTATAGGCACACACATGCTCTAAAAGTGTAATAAAGAAAGCAGTGGTATTGTTTTTAATCGTCTCTCTGAAGAGTTACAAAGCAGTAGAGTTATAAAACAGAAGGAGACACCGGGCAGACACACAGATGCTCATCTGTGGCTGTACTTTATTCTGTGGTTGTATTCTCTGGGGTATTTCTGCTTCAATCATGAGCGGTCTGTGTTCCGAAAGAGCTACAGAGTTCATTTCTAATGTTCTTCCGTTCCCTAAAAGCTGAGGACCTGTTAGACTGCAGATGCACTTTCATGGCTTCAACACATCCCCACCCCAGTCCTTCCCCAAGCTAGCAGCTGTGCAGGTGGTTTTCACCAGGTAGCAACTGCTGTCACTCACCTGGCCGTCAGGGGGTCCATGGAGCAATGGGAGAGGATGTGCAGGCGTTGGAAAGAATGGTCAGGAGGGCAGCTGTGCTGGCAGGCGCGGGCTCCTGGTTTGGCCGATGGTGGGACCCTATCCCATTGCAGCTCCTCAGTTTGGTTTAGAGCTTGGTGACTCTCTGGCGCCACACCCTGGCAGGCCAGTCCCTGGCCAGGCCCTTTGTCTCCATCAACCAGGGAGGCAAATCGTCCCAGGAAAACCAGTGGAGACAGCTAGGCACACTCTGGAGCTCCGCCCCTCCCCAGAGCTGGGGGTGCAGCCTGTGTGGCTCTGCTCCGACTCTCCTTCTCTCAGAGTTAGGGACAAGTCGGCTGTGAGTTCCTGTCCGAACCATACATTTCATCAGTTTCATTTGTTCTTTGTTGTATTTTCTCTAATTACAAATAATCTCTAATTACATCTTTGAAAATAGCTTAAACAGATGTAAAATAGCAAAAGTCTCCACTCCATCCATCCTTAAACCACTCCTCAGAGAAAACCACTGATCGCATTTGCCATCTAACTTTCCAGATTTTTTACTGTTAATACAAATGTGAATGTCATTTACCAAAAATGCACCATTGTCTGTGTGTGTGTGTGTGTGTGTGTGTGTAAGTACTAATACAGATTGAGCATTTCCTAGGTCGGTACACAGTCGTCCCACTCATTTTCATGGTATTCCAACTGATTTTATGGGGGTAGCCACAATTTATTAAACCTGTCACTAAACAATAGGTGTTGGATATCTTTTAAATTTTTGCCAAAAGTAACTTCATTATACAGATATCTATGATTATTTGGTGTGGTATTTCTGCAGGATGAATTCCTAGCAGAGAAATGAACAAGACCAAATATTCTAGAATATAAATATTCTACCAATTTATACTTCCACTGAGAATTATGAAAATTCCTTTGTTTCCCTATTTTCACATGTAATATTGTAAAGTTTTAATCCTTTTTGTCTTTTCCAGTCTGAGTGAAATTTGCTTGTCTTTCATTATAAATGAGGCTGAGTTTCTAATTTTAATATGACTAGTGCTCATTTGTTTCTTTTGTGGATTCTATGTTTAGACTTTTTATTTGTTTTCTATAGTGATTGCCTTTATTTCACAGACTTGTAAGAGAGAATTTAAAATGTAGCTGTCCTGTCACTCCATTCCTACCTTGTCATCTGCTTTTTAACTGTGTTTATATGGTCAGATCTGCTTGTCTTTTCTTTGTGGTTTCTGTGCATCATGGTATTTTGGGGAGCATGTTTCCACATAAAAATTATTTTCTCATGCTACATGTGCTGGTTTGAATCTATGTGCCCCAGGAAAAGCCAGGTTCTTTTATCCAGTCCTGTGCAGGCAGACCTGCTGTTGGGCAGGACCATTTGATTATGTTGTGTCCGTGGAGACGTGGCCCACCCAATTCAAGGTGGGTCTCAAATCAGCATGCTGGGGTACTTTAAGAGAGCACATGGCAAGGGAGAGCCAAGAGAATGCAGAGAAATAAGAAGAAAAACGCTCCAGGGAAAAGCAAGGAGCTCCCACAGGAACTGAGAGAGCCGCGTGAAACCAGAAGCCAGGAGAGAAGGCCAGCAGATGTCACCATGTGCTGTCCCACAGGACAGAGGAAAACGGGATGCCATTAGCCTTTCCTCCGAGAAGGTGTCCTCTTGTGGGTGATTCAATTCGGGTATTTCCATGGCCTTAGAATTGTAACTGGTAACAACAAATCCCCTTTGTAAAAGCCAACCCATTTCTGGTATATTACATTCCAGCAGCATTAGCAAACCAAAGCACTACAATTATGATTTTTTTGTTAAAGTCAAAACTTTAAGCACTCTGGGGATATTTTAGGTTATAGTTTTGAATATGAGAATATAAATTCATTTTTTTTCCCAAGAGCCAAACGTCACAGCCCATTTATTGAACAATATATCTTTACTCCACTATTATGAAATGACATTTTCATCAGATAGTGAATCCCATTGAAATAAAGATGTGCTTTTTTCCTAAAAATAGCTCATTAAGCAATTGGTTTGTGTCTCTGTTAGCGATAGGATGTTTTAATTGCCATAGTTTTATAATATGTTTTAATAAATGACAGCTCATGAGTCTTTATTAATCTTTTCTATATTTTTCTTGGCTGTTCTAATCAATATATTCTTTTCCAAATGACTTTTAAAATAATTTATCAAGGTTCTGAAAACACTACACTTAGTTTTTTCTTGTAATTGTGATAAATTTATTATAAGTTATTATGGAAAAAAATGCTTTACAGTGTTTCACCAATAGGGTTATGTTTATTTGTTTATGTAAATCTGCTGTTTTGTTCTTTATTAAAGGTCTTGGGTTTTTCTTGCTAGATTTATTTTTAAGTTGTCTATTAATGTTTTTGATGGCTTTTTTATCCCATTATATTTTTTAACTTGTTCTTGATTATTGGTATATCAATCTTGTATCTGACTTTTCCTATACTCACTTTCTGTTGCTACTAATATATCAAATAATTTTCTTGGTTTTGCTACAAAAGCAGTTATATAAGTTTTGGTGAATGAATACAGATTTTTTCCTAACATGTGTACTTCATTTCTTCTTCTTATAATCTTTCATGGGCCAAAATTCCCAGAATACTGTTAAATGACAATGGTGTTAGAAGTAAGTTTTCTCTAACTTATGACTACAGTGTGATTGCTATTGCATTTCATTATTAAGTAGTATATTTGACTGACTTCTGAGGAATACTCCTGATCAAATTAAGAAAGTTTGTTTCTTAGTTCACTAGAACTTTTAATCAGAAATAATGATGAAATTTATAAAATGCCCTCTCAGCATCTAATAAGATTACATCAATAATTTTACATTTCATTATAGATCATTTCATTTATTTTTATGAAAGATTGGCCCATAGTTTAGTGAGATATTAATCAGATTTATTGCATAAAAGTTATGCTTTTAAGGGCTTTCTGGATTTAAATTATATAGAGTTTAACAGTTCATCAGAAGAACTGTTCTGAGAAAACCAATGAGGCCCAGAAACATTTCATAGGAGTTCTGATAATATTTTCAGTTCTTTCTCTGGTTATTGATCTATTAATTTTCCCTATATTTTATTGAGTCAAACAAAGTTGGTTATTTGTATTTTCCTGTAAAAAGACCAATGTGATCTATTTAACACTTTAATTTGCAGGAAATTATACAAAAATTTTATTTAAAAATCATAATTTCCTTAGGTTATATATTTTTGTATTTCCTATATTGTAATTGTGTTCTTTGAGTTTTCCTTTGGCTAGATTTACCAGGATTGTGTGTGTTTTTTGTTTTGTTTTTATAGTTTCTTGAAAGAGGCTCTGTTTTTCATCATTAACTGTAATTTAGAAGTTTCTACTTTTTTAATCATTGCTGTCAGAATCTTTCTTGATTTCTTTTGATTCATTTTATTCTTCCTCAGGATATGATTTGGCTACATCTCATAAGGTTGTATTATATTAATCATTTTTTCCCATCCATACTGGAGTTATCTAAGAAGATTATATTTTCATTTCCAGGTGATTTTTTTAAAGTTGACTCTTTTGATATTATGTCCACATTTATTGCCTTCAGTTAAAACATATTTTCTGTTGATCATATTCATTTTCATATACATAAATTTTTAAACAAGTAGCATATGAATGCCCTTATCTACAAGGATTCTTATAATGTAGATAAAGCTAATCTCTCCAGTGGCCTGATTTGTCCTATGTCCCTCCAACCTCATCTCTCTTCATTTGCATGTTTTCGTTCGTGGCTAGGAATGCACTGAACTTCTAAACGCATGAGCTCATCTTCCATAGGAGTTATCTTTTCTCGGGATCCAAGCCTCTTCTCATGAACCCTCAGGGGATGGGTATTTCAAGCTCCTGATGGATGAGAATTGAGCCCCCTGGCACTGGATTGCATGCCTGAAGAAAGGAAATCCACTGCCTTCTGTGAAAAGGCACTTGCAGATCTCCATTCTTCAGCTGGAGTTTGAGAACAAGATCAGTCTACTGTATCCCAGATAAGGGTGAAATGCATTCACGTAGGTTCAGACATTCAGAGCCATAAAACAAAATAAAGATCCTTCTGAACCGATGAATGCAATTGAACTGGGCAAAAACAGTACAAGTCTGCTCAATGATAGGCCCCAAGGAATGTAAGAACACCAGAAAGCTGGTTATCATGGAAGACAAACCACAGACCCAACAAGTGGAGACATCAGTCCTGAGGAGGTAGAATTGGAGTTGTTGGAAAGGGACTTTCAAATTAACGTGGGTAAATTGTTCAAAGGTTTTAAGAAAGTATTTGATCATAAAAGGAAAGCAATGATGGTGAATCAAGAACAAATGAATATATGAAAGAACCTAATTGATATCTTAGAGTGAAAAAATACGCTTGTTGAAATAGAAAAAAAAACTCAATATAGAGATTAAATAGTAGACTAAACATAGCAGAAAATTAACTAGTAGTTGAAAGTTAAACTTCTGAATTCAGCGTGGAGGGTTAAAGAGTTGGTAAATAAGAGAATTTAGGGGACGAGGAAGACTAATTGAAGAGTTTTAACATAGAATCTCCAAAAGAAGAGAATAAGGAAAATGAGGGAGAGGAAATGTTCAAAGGATATATAAATAATGCCTGAAATTTTTCCAGAACTGAATAAATACTGAAAATGCATAAGTAGGATAAATATATTACCCACAAATAGATACATAATATCATGGATAACATCAAGAATAAAGAAAAAACCTGAAAATTACTGAAAAGAAAGTCTAGATTGCTTATAAGAAAGTATAGATTGTACAGATTGCTTGTAAGAAAGTAGGGATTGCTATAATAACAAATATACTGGTCATAGAAATCTCGCTGACATCCATTATTCTAGAAAACCATGGTAAAATGTCCTTAAAATACTAAAGGAAGATGATCTCCAATTTACAATTTAATCCAATATAACTATTATTCAGGATTTGTTATAAAATAGATCTCTCCAGACATTGAAAAACAAAGAGTTATTTTCAAGGGTATTCATCTAAAAAACCTATTGAAAGATGTAATTCAGCAAAAAGTACCAGAAGTACCAAAGGCAGAAATATGAAGGAGATAGGGTAAAGAAGAGCCAGCAAAATGCATCAGCACATCTAAATCATCACTCATCAAATAATTGTAGAACTGTCTTTATGTTAATAGCAAGATGGAACTAAATTACGTGTAATGTCATGAAACATGGGAGAAAGGTAAGCCAGGAGAAGTTAGAATGCCAACATCCTGGAGCTGTTCAAAGGTAAAATAAAAATACCGCTTCATTTTAAACCTCATTAGAAAAATATAATGAAGATGTGTGTGTTAAAATTCAAAAGGAAACACTCAAAAAGAATGGAAATAAATTATATAATTTCCAAAACAGTAGAAGAAATAAAGAGAGGGGCTATTAAGAAACAAAATCAGATGGAAAAATGAGTCCAAATATATGACAATATGTATAAATAGTTGAATAAATGTCAACTCAAAAAATATTTGGAAACACATATATTCATATTTAAAAGAAGTTTTTTTTGAATATTTGAAAACATAATTCATACACATGATCTAATATATTTGGAAAGAATCTTGTTCCTAAAATGGAAATATATATATTCTTCTCAGTCTTACATTGAATAGTTACCAAAATTGAGATGTCACAAAATAAATCTCAACAGATAAAAAAAACCATGACAGAAACCATGTTATTTGAAACTAGCCATGAACCTACAAGAGGCATGTAGGATACAGCTAAACATAAATTTATTTTTAAAAAAGTATGAAGTCTTGGAAACAAACGAGGTAAATGTTCAACTCAAATGGCTGTAAAAGAAAACAGGATAAATCAAAGATTGCAGCAACAAAAAAATATCAAATACAAAATAAGAGAAGAAATACACAGATTTTGAAAATGGTGTCGCTCCCTTCTCGGCCCCCAAGCTGCCCCCCGCCCCCGGACCTGTTACCCTGTTAGCTTACATTGCCAAGAGGAAGGAGGGCTGCCAGTGAGCTGTCCTTAAAGTAGACAGTCTGCCCAGCATGGTCTGAGGGGGCAACAAGCTCCAAGTGTCCTTAAAGTGGAAGAGGGAGGCCAGAGAAGAGTCAGACGCTGCGAGAGAAGGACTTGACCTGCGGGTGCTGGTTCTGAGGATGCAGGTGGAGGCTGTGGGCCAGTGGGTGCAGGCGCTGCTGGAAGCTGGCAAAGCCAGGTGAGGGGGGCCCTGAGAGCCCCCAGAAGGGACGCCGCCCTGCCCACACCTGGTTTCAACCCAAGTAGACCTCTAGCCTTCGGAACTGTTGCGTAATAAACGGGTGCTGTTCTGAGCAACTAAGCGTGTGATAATTTGTTACGGCAGCCGTAGGAAAATACAGTTTTTCTGATAATTTCTGTTTATGCATTTTAATTCGATGTTCAGATTGCAAAGATTCATAGTTGCCGTAGAACTTCTTCACTGTTTTGATGGATAATGTTTCATATTAACATTTATTGGTCAGTTTGTTTAAGTGTGTCTCCTGTAAACTGAATACAGGTGAACTTTTTTAGACCCACTTTGATCTTTGTGTCTACGATACCAGTGTTATGGTTGTCTTCTTGCTATTTTCTGTTGATTAGACTATCTTATCTCTGTCTGTTTTTGCCCTAAATTATGGTGAATTAATCAAGCTGTACTTCCCTTTCTCCCTCTAGTAGCTCAGCAGTCAAGTATCTTAACTTTATTCTTTTAATGATTAGTTTTAACAGTTTTATTTGATTAGTGACTATTTTTATTGATAATAAAATATTCAAAATTATATTTCTCCATATACATAAAGAATTAAGCAGTATTCATAAATTTCTCTTCCTGTAGCAAACAAAAGAGCTTGAATCCACATACATTTTCCTTCTCCCCTTGCTTAGGAATTTAAATTACAATCTGAAATTTTATGCATATTTTTAAACATTTTTACATTTTATGAAAATTTTAAAAATTGCTTTCAACCTTATGATGGAATTACTGACAATTTTTTCCACCTTAACTGCAAGCTTAACTGGATTCATTTTTCAGTGCATGCCCTTATATACTGTCTTTTCCTTTTTTAATTTCCTTATTTGTTTTTTATTTCACTTGCATAATTTCTTCAGGCATTTCTTTCCGAAAAGGTGCAAAAATAATGCACTTTCTCAAATTTTTCATATTCCACAATGTCCTTATTTTTCCCTTGTGTATGAATTATCATTTACTTGGGCTCAGAATTCTAGGATCACAGTTATTTTCTTCAGAAGTCTGTAAGCTTTGCTTTATTCTCTCCCAGAAGTTAGTGTTCCTTGGAATCTTATGTTCTGCCAGGAAAATGGCTGGTGGATGCCGTCTTTTAGAAGCCTTTATTATAACCTTACCACAGAAAGGAAAAGTGTAAAGAATGACAGCAATATTACAAGGACGGGGAAGACTCATTTGCAATACTTTGTTGTAAATTATCTGTACTACCCATGAAGTGGTACAATGCTATTTGAAAATGAACTAAGATTGGTTGTAAATGTTAAGTCGCCAGGGCAACCACTATAAAACAGTTTTTAATGGTAAAATTGGTGTGCAGAGATGAGTAAAATGGAATCAAATAAAGGGTTCAAAATTTTTTTGATTCATCGTCTGACATTGGGGGATGATGTATCACACACATGTTACCCTCAGCTACAAATGAGAACAGCATGTCACTGGTCCAGGGCAAAGGACCAAAAGGGACTATGTGGGACAATGGGAAAGTTTTGGAATGGATAGAGTGAGGGTGGAAAAACCTTGTGAATGCATTAACAGCACAGAATTGTATATTTGAATGTGATTAAAGGGGGAAATTATTCTAGCATATATGTTACTAGAATGAAATTATATATGTGACTGGAATAAAATATTCTAGGATGTATGTTACCAGAACTGCACAACACAAACAGGGAAACTTATTAACTTATTAAAACATGGACTATAGTTAATAGCATGATTATAAAAATGTGCTTTCATCAATTGTAACAAATATTCCACACTATACAAGGTGTTATTAATAGGGTGCTTATTGAAATCAGGTACTCACTGCATGATTGTTCTATAAATCCACAACTTCTCTAATAAAACAGTAACACTGGCAATGATGCAACAGAGAAGGCAGAGAAAAGAAGGAGACCAAAAAAAAGGAAACAAAGAAAAAAGGCAACAAAGAGCAAACAGCCACACATGTTAGTCACCCAATCATGTCAATAATCACTTTACATCCAAATGATGTAAACATGCCAATTAAAAGACACAGACTGGCAGAGTGGGTAAAGAAAGCTACACCCAACTATATATTGTCTACAAGAAACCTACTTTAAGTATAAAGATACAGTAGATTAAAAGAGAAAGAATGGAGAGATTTGGCAAGACACTCTGATCAAAAAACAACTGGGGTAGCAAAATCATTTTCAGTCAAAGCAGACTCCAGAGCAAGGAAGTTGACCAAGGCTAACGAGGAGCATGACATAGGATAAAGGGTCATTCTCCAAGAAGATTTAACAGTTCTCAATGTGTACGCTCCTAACGACACAGCATCCAAAGACCTGCAGTCACAAGCCGTGGGACTGCAAGAGGAAAGCGAGGACACCACGACAGGGTGCACACTTCAACGCCCCTGTTGGATGAACAGACCTGGCAAGCAGAGCTCTGGAAAGGACAGAGCTGAACTCAACAGCACCTTCAACCAGCTGGACCTAGCTAGCATTTATGGAGCCTCCATCCAACTGCAGCAGAAGGCGCATCTCCCCAAGATTACAGGGAACATTCATCAACACAGACCAGGACAGAAGATATCTCTCTGCCGCCTCAATTCCTATAAACACACATGAACAATATACTAACTAGTCTACACGAGTATAGCTTCCGTATTGATTTGGGGCTACAAATTCACCTTAAAAGGTGAAATTCTCCACTCAAAATATGAATATTACTTTGTATTTATAGTCATAATGAGCTGGAAACAGTCTAACTATCCCAAAGCAGGGAAAAGTTTAAGCCAAATGTGATCTATTTATGTGCTGTGCTATGCAATAATTTTAAATGTTTTACAAAGATTTTTATATAATAAAATAAAGTCCTTAAATTTACAGCAAAAATATCTGCTTGATACAAATTGTGCCTATAGCATGGCATCATTAAGCATGAACTATTAAAAGACTGACAGAGAGATGCTGAAGCACTTACAGAGGTTTTCTCTGGGTAAACATAGTGTTTTGTAGGAAAGAAAAAGGTGTCCTTTCTATCAATGCCGAGGAGACTTTCCCTGCCCCAGCCTCTCAATGGGCTAATCTGTAGGTTGCAGGCAGAAGTGATGGTGGGGAGGGGATTATTTCTCCAAGTAAACTGATACTCAGAAAATGATTATCTAATGTAAACACAGAACCAAAGGAAACACCCAATATTGAGTACTGAAGTACTGTAAAGAAATGCAGTCACACAATCCTCATTCCTGAATTTTTAAGCAAAGACCCATGGCTACAGCAGATGACATTTTAGAATATAAACTATGGCAGTATTGGGGTCCCTGCCATTCCCAGCATCAGCAAGCTTTGCCATCACTAACATAGCAGCACCTCCCCTCCAAAGAAAAAAAAGAAAAAAGGAATGAAGAGTCATTCTTTGTTTTAGAAGTATATAAGAAGTGTCTTCAGCCCACATATACAAGTTCATCTAAATGTAAGAAATATTATCATAATCATAGAACACTAATGTAATTTGAAGCTAAAACAGAGTCTTGAAATCTTTCTTATCTATGAGATTTACAGGTGTTCACAGAGGTTGCAGGCTTCTGAAAAGTAATCTTAGTATGTGAAACTTGTAGAAGAATCCCAGAAAAAACCCTAAGTGTTCTTTAGGGTTGACGGGAATGGTTTTGGTTGGGGTATTTAGCAAACTGTGGTAATTAGCAATATCTAGCTGAAGCTACCATAAGAGTAGCCTCCAGAATATCCTCTCAATTCTATTTGAACTTTCTTAGCCACTGATACCTTACTTTGTTACATTCCTTTTCCCCCTTTAGGTTGGCAAGGCATTGTTAATCCCAAGGTTCCAGGGCCAGGCTCATCCCTGGGAGTCATGTCCCACGTTGCCAGGAAGACATTAGCTCCTGGATGACATATCCCACGTAGGGGGGGTGGGCCTAGGTGTTCTTTAGGGTTAACAGGAAGACTTTATCCTCCACCCTAATAATTGTGCAGTAGAATGAAAAACTAATAAAGTGGCACACAGGTATTTTCTTCAACAAAATAAAAATAGTATTCTCTTATTCAGATATGGAATTGTCATGTAGGTGCTTATCAGGGAATAACATATTATTGTTCTATAAAAGGGATTATCTCTTACTAAGGAATGTTTGAAGGGCAATACACCAGATCTGTTGTTTTAAAAAAATAAAATAACATTACACTGAGTCCACCTCTACCAAAATAAAAGAAAATAATGCTCAATATCCATTGAATTATTTATCCTTTTAAAAAACCATTTGTGTGTGTTAGTATTTTTTCCCAAAGAATGGCTTAAAACATGACCAAGATTATTAGCTACAGTCTAAAAAGCAAAGAGAACAACCTGGACATGTAAATAGCCAGTTATGAAGAAGTTCCAAAACTATGGACTGGCATCCTCATAAAATTATATTTGAGTCAAGCTTTGTGCATATGGTTCATTTTTTAGCACAAAATTCATTATCTAATCATGGAAAATCACAAAATAGCAAATCCAATAAGATCATTACAAAGCATTTATTTATTACAGTGCTTGTATTAGTCAGGGTTCTCTAGAAAAACTGAACCAACAGGAGTGTCTCAAGCAACCGTGGGGATGTCATAGAGCTGGCAGCTCTGTTGAAGGTCCTCAGTGAACTCCCCACGAGAGGCTGGATGGATGAAGCATAAAGAGAGATTCTCTTCTGAATTCTCTTTAAAAGACTTTGGGTGATTAGATTAAACATCACTCATTGCAGAAGACACTCCCCTTATCCAACTGCAGATGTCATCAGCCATGGATGCAGCCAAAGTGCTCATGATTTAAGTACATGAAATGTCCTCACAGCAGCAGATAGGTCAGTGCTTCCTTGGCCAGACAATTGGACACCATCACGTAGCCAAATGGACACATGAACCTGACCATCATAGTCCACCCTTTGTCAACTTGGCAGCTGTATAACTTGTGTATAGCTATTAAGCATACTTAATCTCTAAACAGAAAACAGTAGCAGACACTTTTTTTTCTTACCTAGCAATACTCAACTGTTCTATGTACCAATGAAAATGCATTAAATCTCTCCAGAATAGGGTACAAGTCTTGGGTAATATTCACTCTTAAAATTGATGTCCTACAACTTAAATACTATAACATGAATAATGCAACTTACGTCATATGGTAAAGAGGATAAAAGAGATAAGAAAACAAAGATATTTGCTGTATGTACAATACACAGATACTCATTACAAGGCAAGGAAGAAATATTCTCACCATCACAGTCCTGATTTCTGTAACGGGTCACAGGGCCATAGTTCATATTTATCACTACGTTCTTCCAATACCCATTCCATGTTTTAGTTTGTTAAAGCTGCTGGAATGCAATATACCAGAAATGGAATGGCTGCTAAAAATGAAATGTATTAAATTGCAAGCTTACAGTTCTAAGGCCATGAAAATGTCCATACTAAGGCATCCAGGGAATGATGCCTGGATTCAAGAGAGGTCAATGGGTCCAGAACACCTCTGCCAGCTGGGAATGCACATGGTGACGTCTGCTAGCATTCTCTCCTCATTTCATAAGGCTTCCCCAGGGGTGTTTTCCTTCTTCATCTCCAAAGGTCTCTGGTTGTATAGGCTCTGTTGGCTCTAAGACTTTTTCCAAAATGGTTCCCTCTTAAAGGGCTCCAGTAAGCCACCACACCTTGAACAGGTAGAGACACACCTCCGTGGAAACCACCTAATCAAAAGTTACCACCCACAATTGGGTGGGTCACATCTCCATGGAAACAATAGAAAGGATCCCACCCAGCAATAGTGAATAAGGATTAAAGAGCAATGGCTTTCCTGGGGTACGCGACAGTTTCAAATTGGCACAGTGCTTTAGTTACTTATTTAAAAAGAAATGGACCTTCAACAAATAGTGCCAAAGAATGAAATAAGCCCCCATCTCACACCACACCTGAAAATTAACTCAAAATGACTGCTTTTGTTTGCCAGAGCTTCTATCACAAATACCACAGTTTTCCTAAACACAGGAATTAACTGGCTCTTGGTTTAGAGCTAGGAGAAGTCCAAAATGAAGGCTGGCTTTCCCCCAGCAGTGCTCTAGGGCTGGCTGTGGCCATCCCGGCTTCCCGGCGCCCCTCTGCCCCCTGCCACCCACGAGGTCCTCACGTCCCCTTGGCTCCCGTGGGGTCTGCTGACCAGCAGCTCCCTCCTGCTCCCGACTTCCCTTTCCTTTCTAAAGCCTCCAGTAAGGTGGGCTAAGACCTGCCCAGACCCAGCTGGGCCACACCGTAACTAAAGCTAGCATCTTCTCAAGGTCCCTTTTGCAATGGCTTCACGCCACAGGGACGAGGATTAAGAGTCAGAGCGTGTTTAGCTGGGGATGCGATTTAACCTACCACACGCCGTCTAAGATATTTCCCGCTTCTGTTCTTTATTTACTTAAGTCGTAACTATACAATGAGTAGGCATTTGTGTATTAAATTTAATCTTTTAGTTCATTTGTTCATCAACAAAAATGATTGCTTTTGCACCCAAGAAAATCTTAGCCAAATCTTTAACACTGCCTGCACAAATTTTATTGTGAATGGAGGCTTTCCTAGAACAGTGATACACAAATCACATCATGCAGCGACGGCCCCGCCCCTCTCCTGCTCTGTTTCCACTGACGGCCAGCTTCCCTCTGTGGCCTTCTCCTCATAAAACAGTGAGTAATCCAGATTAAGACCCACCCTCATTTTGTTGCATCACACCTTAACTGAAAATAACATTTTCAAGAGATCCTATTTATAGTGGGTTCACCCACGGGAATGGGGATGGAGATGAAGAATGTAAAACGCTGGGGAACATGATTCAATGTTCTGCCTAAATAAAGCAACAAAAGCCATAAAACTCTTGCAAAACCTAGGAGTAAATCTTCACCGCCCTAGATTTGGCAATGGATTCTTAGAAGTGACACCAAAAACCCAACCAACAATAACAAAAAATAATTAAATTAAAACTTTTATAACTCAAAGGGCATTAACAATTAAGTGAAAAGACAAATCTAAGAGTGGGACAAAATATTTGCAATTTTGTCTGACACGGATCTAGCATCCAGGATGTTTTAAGAAGTCCTCCAACTCAACAGCAAAATCAAACAACAAAATTATAAAATGAGCAAAACACTAGAACAGGCATTTCTTCAAGGAATAAATACAAATGGCCAATAAGCACATGAAAAGATGTTCAACAGCACTCAAGATTAGAAAATGCAAATTAAGATGATAATGATTTATGCCCTCGAGGCTGGATATAGTAAAAACACAGCAAAACAAAAAACAAAAGGGAAATAATATGTGTTGATGAGAATATAGAGAGATTGGAATTCTTGGGCATTACTGGTTTGAATGTAAAATGATGCAACTGCTGTGGAAAACATCTTGGGGGTTCCTCAAAAAGTTAAACATAGACATGTCATAAGATCTAAAAATTCCACTCTTAAGTATACACATAAAAGAACTTGAAACAGGATTTATACAGATACTTGCACACCAATGTTCTTAGCATTGTTTATTCTGCATAGCCACAAAAGGTAAAAAATAACCCAAGTGCCTGTTCACAGATGGATGGATAAACAAAATGTGCAATATACACACAATGAAATATTATCCAGTCATAAGAAGGAATGAAGGGCTGGTTGCCTGTGACATCAATGGGCCTTGAAACTATGCTAAGTGAAAGAAGCCAGACATAAAAGGATAAATATTGTTAAGATACCACTTATCTGGAAGATCTAGAACAGGCAAATTCCTGGAGACAGAAAGTAGATTAAAAGTTACTAGGGCTGGAGGTGAGGGAGGGCTAGGAAGTTACTGCCAGTAGGTGCAAGGTTCCAGTTTGGGGTGATGAAAGGTTCTGAAACTCATAATACTCATGGTTGCACAACATTGTGGAAATAATTAATGCCACTGAATTGCACCCTTAAAATGGCAAATTTTATGTTATACATTACATGCATATGTCTACATATAGGATGTTATTTATCTTCCCAAGGTAAAATAAAAATTAAAGAAAGGGATGACAGAAAAAATCTTAATGGCCTGATGAGATTGTTACGTTTTGTAATGAGGGAGACAGCGTCCTACCGATGACATTCTAAAATGCAAGGCAGGAAGGCTGTGTCCAACTCGTAGAATATCACACTGAACTCATAAGATTTTATTAAGGTCTTAGTAAAATGCACCTTCCTTTAGCAGATCTACTGTTTTTGTTTAGTTTTGTTTTTCGTTCTTATGAGCATGTAGTATGGACACAACAAAAAATATACAGACCCATCTTTTTATATGACGAGGTGAGTACCACTCTTGAATAATGAGTGAATCTTTATTTAAAGTTATTAAATTATCTTAATTTTTGTGACATCAGGTATGATTAGCATAATTATAATGCCAATTAAAAAAAATCTGATGGGTTTATTTAATTGTTTCCTGCTCCGTTGAAAAGCTGCAGGACAGCCCCTGTGAGTGGCCGCTTTCGCTGCCCCCTGGCATCCTGCTTCGTGGGCGTCCCGCCCACATCCTCTGACGCAGAGACTATTTGGAGAGGACACCTGCTCTAAATGGCCCCACAGGAAATCCCTCTGCCGTCTTTTCAGAATCTGCCCCTGCATCTGGTTGGCTGAAATGCGATCACGATTAGAAAACCCGCTCTGTCACAC